>PVHP010027596.1:0-17115 GCA_004024765.1 Zapus hudsonius | reverse complement strand
TTGAATACTGGTAAGCTCTGTGTTCCTGAAGTTGTTTTAGTATGTGATGGAAATCCCTCTTGTTTCAATGTAGTTTCTTATTGTCCAGTTTTCTGTGGATATAGGTGAATGTTAGTTTTGTCTTATACTGTGTCTTCTTTTTTTCAAAAAAATATATTATTTATTTGAGAGAGAGAGAGGGAATGAATAAGCACATTGGCCTCTTGCCAATGCAAACAAACTCCAGATGCATGCTCATGTATGTGCATCTGGGTTTGTGAGTACTAGGGATTTGAACCTAGACCAGCAGGCTTTGCAAGCATGTGTCTTTAACCACTGAGTTGTCTCTCCAGCCCTAGGATTTTTTCTTATATTTTTATTTCTGTAAGCCTTGTGTTATTGTTATAGCATTATAAATATGTGTAGAATTCTCTTTCTGTTACTGTTCTGATTTTTAAAAAAATTTTATTTGAGAGAAAAGTGAGAGAAAGGCAGACAGAGAGAATGGGTGTGCTAGTGCCTCCAGCCACTGCAAACCAACTCCAGACACCTGTACCACCTTGTGCATCTGGCTTTATGTGGGTACTGGCGAGTCGAACTTGGGTCCTTCTGTTTTGCAGGCAAATACCTTAACCAGTAAGCTATCTTTGTTTAAAACTACAGAAGTAATGTCTCAAACTAAAACCAAAGTAGAACATCTACAATTCAACCCCTGTCAGTTTTGGGCTTGTTAACTGTTCTTTTTTTGTTTGTTTGTTTTTCAAGGCTGGGTTTCACTCTAGCCCAGGCTGACAAATAAGTTCCAGATGTGTGCACCAATTGAGTATCTGGCTTCAAGTGGATACTGAGGAAATTGTTAGGCTTTGCCAGGCATATGCCTTAATTGCTGAGCCATCTCTTCAGCCTTTAAAAATTCATTTATTTTTTTACATAGGGTATAGTCATATACCTGATCCCCATTTCTCTTAGAGCCCTTCTCAGTAGGGTTATTGGTGTTCACTGTGGGCTAATTAGGGCCTTAGTCAGTCCACAGTGTCTGTCCCATCTTCTTTAACCTTGCTTGTCATTCTTGCTAGCCTTACCATGCTTTTTTTTCCCCCAAGGCAGCATCTGCACAGAAGTATTTTTAGTCTAAAGAAAAACTCATGTTTGAAAGTATCTAGGGTTGAGAACAGAGTAATTTATTGCTTAGCATTCAATTCCTACTACTCTTTTTATGATGCAGGTCTTTCCATTGTCCAATTAGAGCATTATTTAATAAGAAGAGCTGAGGAAATGTATCCTAGAATTTTTTTTAAAAAATGTTTTCTAGTTTTGTTTTTTTGAGGTAGGGTCTCCCTCTATCCCAGGCTGATCTGGAATTCACTATGTAGTCTCAGGCTGGCCTCAGACTCACTTCGATTCTCCCATCTCTACCTCTTGTGCTGGGATTAAAGGTGTATGACACTACGCCCACCTGGTTCTTTCAAATTTTTTTTTTTATTTTTGTGTTATCCTAGAACTTTTATGTAATTAAATTCAGAGTTTAGTTATATCATAATCTAATTTTTTTGGGGGGGTTACTGCAGATTGGATCAGGGCCTTGTGCATGCTAGCCAGATGTTTATCACTGAGCTATATCACAGCCCTATCATAATCTAATTGTTTTGGGAGAAAGGTGTTGAGGCAGTCTTGCTATGTGGCTCTGATTGGCCTGGCACTTGCTATGTCTACCAATCTCCTGAATGTTAAGATTACAGATTGTGTACCATTACCCTTGGCTTTAATTTTTTAAAAAATATTTTATTTTTCATTTTCAATCAGAGAAATAGAGAGAGAGACAGAGACAGAGAGCACCAGGGACACCACCTTGTGGGTCTGGCTTATGTGGGTCCTGGGGAATTGAACCCAGGGCCTTAGGTATTGGATGCAAGTGCCTTAACCACTGAGCAATCTCTCCAGCCCCCCCCCCCCCTTTTTTTTGGTTTTCTTTTTGGTTTTCGAGGAGGGTCTCGCTCTAGTCCAGGCTGACCTGGAATTCACTATGTAGTCTCAGGGTGGCCTTGAACTCACGGCGATCCTACCTCTGCCTCCTGAGTGCTGGATTAAAGGTGTATGCCACTACATCCGGCTGATTTTTAAAAAAAAAAATTGAAACAGGATCTAAGTTGCTTGCTACTCCACCCTGGTAGCTGGGATTCCAGGCATTTGCCACCATGCCTGAGAAATTGAGGATATAAATGGAACTGTTCAGAGATGGAGCAGTCTCTTTAACCAGTTTAGTTAAATAATGACTTCTAAAATAAGCGGTTATTTTGGTTACTTTTGTTGAGTAGTTGCATGTAATTTTAAAGAAGCAAAATAATAAAAATAACGGTTAATGTTTTAGAAGTGTGAAATGCTGGCGCTGTTCCAAGTGCTTTGCATTTATCTCCTCGACTCATCAAGAGAGTAGTGCTGGTTGTACAGATGGAAAACTGAGCTTTCTATAGAGCTGGGGAGTGGTGGAGCCAAGATTCCATCCAGACAGTCTGACTCCAGAGCTCTTCTCTGCTGGGCAGTATATTGGTTGACACTGGTGGCTTTTCCTTAGGGCAACAGTCTTTTCCAGTTCTCAAATAGATTTCTAGCATTTTAAATTTGGTAGTTCAATGACTTTGTTACAGCTTTAAAAACCTTTACTGTTTATAATATTAGGAAAATGGGAATGCAGTAGGGAAAGAAGTCTGTTTCTAATTAGATTTAACACCATCATTCCTGCTAGGAGGAATACAATGTAAGTTAAAATAGGAGAGCTCCTTTCTGAAATGTAATTGCACATCTTCTGATAGTCTAGAATTCAAATTGGGTATTACCACATTGGCTCCTTAGTATAAATTCTTTGTATTTATTAAGCAAGTTATCTCTGGAGAGGTGATATGAAAATGAATTACACCACTGAAGATAAAAGTTTATCTTTGACTTGTGAGGGAACTCCTAAAGGATGGTATTAATGTTTCTCATTAAAAGCGGTAAAGCTCAATTAGGTTAGATTATGAGGACTTCAGAAAGTCAAATATCTAAGAGAGACTTAGTTATCACCACACTTTATAGTAGTAAGATTTCATTTGAACATTTGGGCTTTAGCATTTTTATAAAATCAGTTTAGTTCAATTTTAAGCAGATTCCTTTGTATTTTACTCTACTGAGAACATCATCCTGCAATTTATTAAACATAAATCTTGGTGTGTTTCCAGTGTAGTATATAGTAAGGGAACCTTCATTCTTAGCTGGTGCCATTGGATAGTGTGACAATTCTAATATTAGAAAGGGCTTTTTTTTTCAAATTTAAATTCTTTATTGAATTTGAAAGAACGAGAGAGAGTGTATGTATGAGAGAGAGAGAGAGAGAGAGAGAGAGAGAGAGAGAGAGAGAGAGAATTGGCAAACCAGGGTTTCCAGCCACTGCAGATAAACTCCAGACACATGCGCCACCTTGTGTGGCTCGCTTTATGTGGGCCCTAGGGAATCAAACTTGGGACCTTCTGCTTTGCAGACAAACGCCTAATCCGTTAAACCATCTCTCCAGCCCAGAAAGGGCTTTTGATTTTTTTTTCTTTCCCTTTGGAGAAAGGAAAGAACTTTATTAGAATCTTACTGGGATTAAAGGCGTCCTCCGCTCCCACCTATATGGTGTATTTTGATCATATTCACTCCCGTTCCTCTCTCTTATCCCTGTCCCACCCTTGCTAAACTCCTTTTTTCTCAGTTAGCCCCCTTCAACAGCCCCGGTTCTACTTTCATGTCTTCTTAAAAATTCTATTTATTTATATATGTGTGTGTGTGTGTGTGTGTGTGTGTATGGACGGACGGATGTGGTAGGGTCTCTTACCTTTGCAAATGAATGTCTGTTTGGCTTTACCAGGGTGACTGGGAAGCCAATAGGCTTTGTAAGCAAGTGCCTTTAACTGTTGCGCCATCTCCCCAGCCCCTTATTTTCTTTTTGACAATTTCATACACATACATGATGTATTTTGATCATAACCACCCTTTACTCTCTCTTCTCCCCCTCCCACCCTTGCTGAATCCCCCTTTTCTTCTCAACTAGCCCCTTTCCTACTTTCATGGGTTTTTTTTTGTTTTTTTGGTGACACACTGAGTTTATTAAGGGTTGTTTACATGAGCATGGGTGGGAGGCTATTTACTGAGCCTGGGCTACTTACTAGTGGCTGTATTGAAGAACATGACTCTACCCAGCGATCATTGACTGCCAGTAGCGTCTCAGGTGGGTTGCCATGAAGGGAAAAAATAAGTACTTAAAAAGGAGCATAGTTGGGGCTAGGGAGATGGTTCAGCAGTTAAAGATGCTTGCGTGCAAAGCCTGATGGCCTGGGTTCAATTTCCTAGTACCCACATAAAAAGCCAGATGCAAAAAATGGCACATATGTCTGTAGTTTGTTTGCAGTGGCAGGTGGTTCTGGTGTGCCCATAGTCAGTCTGTCTTTCTCTGTCACTGTCTATGTCAGCTCTCAAATAAAAGAAACACATTGATCATAAATGTGTCTGAGAGACAAAAGCTGTGATGAAAACAGCTTGTGGTGGTTTTGGTTTGTTCAGTTGCTTATTACTATTTATTTATTTATTTATTATTTAATACGGTTTCACTATATAGTGTAGGCTACATTCAGACTTGCTATATAGTCCAGGTTGGCCTCCAACTCTCAATCCTGCTTCCATCTCTAAACTGCTGAAATTAAAGGCATATGCTGTCATGCTGCCTTCCCACACTCTTTTTAGAGAGGCATTTTGTCAGAAGTTTTGGCAGTATTATCAATATGAAATATTTCCATATGGATGTATGCATAACCTACATTAAGTTTCTTGTGTTATATAAATGCTATAAATTAGAGAATTTAATTTTAGATTTTTCCTTTGATTTTCTTTGTTTTCTCCAGTTCCATAATCCCTTTCTTGGAGGGGATCCTTCCCATCTATCTGGACTTTTCTAGCAGTTCGTACTTCGTGAAGGACCATTCACTAGACCATGTTATTTTCTTTCTTTTTTTTTTTCTTTCTCCAAGGTAGGGTCTCACTCTAGCCCATGCTGACCAGGAATTCACTATGTAGTCTCAGGGTGGCCTCGAACTCAGTGATCCTACCTCTGCCTCCCGAGTGCTGGGATTAAAGGCGTGTGCCACCACACCCGGCTTGACCATGTTATTTTATGATTGGCAAGTTTCTATTTTTTTTTGTTTGTTTCTTTTGTTTTTTGAGGTAGCGTCTCAGGCTGACCTGGAATTCACTATGTAGTCTCAGGGTGGTCTCAAACTCATGGTGATCCTCCTACCTCTGCTTCCCAAATACTGGGGGATTAAAGGCGTGAGCTACCACGCCCAGCTGATTGGCAGGTTTCTAGAAGTCAGCCAGCCTTAGGGGAATCACGCAACTGTATCTTTTTGGCAGAAACATTTATGCTTTTTAAATTTGCTAACTATTGAGTCTTAATGTCCCCTGTTGACTTTAATTTTCCTTTGAATTAATGTCCTTTGTATCAATGATGTCACTTCTCAAAGTGTGCCTAGTGCTCAGTAATGTGTATTCAATGTAAAATTGGATAAAGCCATAAATATTATAAAACATACTCTTCAGAGTTACCTGAATTTTGGACTTGGTATGGATGAAAGTCAATTTTAGAATGACTAAAGCCAGACAGAAGCCTATTATAATGTAATGTGAAAGACCAGGTGGATCAAATTCTTGCTGTTCTAAGGTCAGGGAAGGAAAAAATTGTAGTTCATGTTGTTCTTATAATTAAGCTTCAAAAGTTCTTCAGAAGAACACAGTGTGTGAGGGCTGCCTTTGTGAGCAGCTAGTACCAGTTGTTGAGGCATTGTGGAGAAGTACTCGGACTGGCTCCAACTAGTTAGTTAGGTCAAGGGGAAGATGAAATGAAGAGTGACTGTGTCTTTCTGTTGCGCTTAGTGGACAGCCAGTTCCACTTTTGAGCTCTTATCAAGATAGAATCTGTCTAGTCTTCTAATAAATAGGCTTCAGGTAGAGGAGAGCATGTCAGAGGAGTTTATTCAAGTGCTCAGAATGCTTTGGATCTTAGATGTATTTGATACTTTGATACTTTCACTTGAATTTTTTCTTAATAGTTTTCTTACTTGTACATATTTTTTTTTTGTGTGCCCTTCATCATCCATGTGGAAACTTGATGGGCTCAATATTGTGCAGGTCTGGTGCAGGTAACAACAGCCACTGTGGAGTCACAAATGCAATAGCCACTTCATGTCTAGAAGATAGTTTTCCAAAGCACTCTTTTCTATCATCTGAATCTTACCTTGTTTTCTTCCTCTCTTCCATTATGTTTCCCGAGCCTTGGAGAGTATGGTAGAAATGTATCATTTAGTGCTGAGTACTCAATAGCCACTTTCTTATTCACAGGACTTTGAACCTTGAATGTCCCTGGTAGTCACTGTCATCTGCACAAAGCTCAGTGAGAATGACACTAATCTATGGGCATAAGCATAAATATCTAAAGGGCAATTTGATGGGTACAACCTATCCATTTAGCCCAAATACAGCAGTGCTCCCCCCCCCCCCAAGGTCTATGTCCTTCTCAGCTATAGGCTTTGACTAGGTTTTCAGTACCAGGCTTGAATTCCCTCCCATGGAGTGGAACAGGCCTCAAATCTAAGTAGAGAGCAGTTGGTTACCCTCATAACAGTCAAACCACTAATGTACCAGTGGACACATCTTGCCTGGCACGCTGGTTGTGTAGTATGCATGGGAGATCCAGTATTTGATAACCTTTCTCTTCAAACTTTAACAAATGATATACTTTAAATGCTTCTCAAAATAGAAGTCTGGAGCTGGAGAGATGGCTCAGCAGTTAAGGCACTTGCCTCCAGTGCCTAAGGCCCCAGGTTCAATTCCCCAGGACCCACATAAGCCAGATCCACAAGGTGGTGGCCCTGGTGCTCACGCTCTCTCTCTCTCTCTCTCTCTCTCTCTCTCTCTCTCTCTCTCTCTCTCTCTCCCCTCTTGAAAATGAATAAATAAAATATTTTAAAAAATAGAAGTCTGTATTCTCTTTATATATCTTACCTTTGTACATTATTCCCAGTATACAGCCAGTGTGATTGTTTTATCATGGTAATAGCAAATTTTGCTCGTCAAATTCACAACTTCATGTTTTGTTTATAAACTTCATTTTCTTGGTTCTGAACATTAAACTACAGCAGGTTGTTGTCTACTCACACTGAGATTTAAAATGTGAATTTGAATCTTCTCAGGTATTTTCATCACTCCTCTCTATTAATGTTCCTAAGCACATAAACAGCAGTTAGCTTACCAAATTAAAGTGAGCAAATGAGTCAGCTGTGTAATTTGCTGATGACATTTTATGTTAGCAGGGCCATGAGGGAAGTATGTTTTTATTTGCATGTGGGTGCTCTTGCTGCCTTTGGTGGTGATGAGAAGTTTGTACATACATACTAGAACAGCAGGTATTGGGTATGCATGTTGTGAGGTGCTGGATGCTTGTGAGTGTCTTCCCAGGTCTGGACTACTTTCCCAAAGTAGTTGCTAGGAGTGACAAACTGCATGTTATTGATTAGCGGAATATAGTGTGCACATTTCGAATTTTGTTTTATGAAAGATAATGCTTTAAAAAAATCTGCACAATGAAAAAATAGACAAACCACTGAAATTTATGATATTTGATTTAAACTGAGGCTAGTCTCTCCAAAGATACAAAATAAATACTAATCAGTGGTCCAAGCAAACTCCAGGAAGGATCTGTGCTAATTTGACAAGTGGGTTTTTATTTTTCTGAAAGCAGCTTTGTTCCTACATCCTTTCTCTAATGTGCTTCACTTTTGATCTCTGATAAACCAGCTGCAATTTTGTTTCATTAACAAACTTAACTGGTTAACAGATGTTTGTTTTGGCTTGATTATGTCCTTTCTATTAGAAACAGCATAGGCATACATAGAAACCATGCTGGGCCTTTTCCTGTCTAGCTAGACAGGGAGTTCACAAGAGCAGCTTAATTTCATTTACAAGTTCAATTTTTATTCCTTGGTATTGTTCTTGTAGGTATGCAAACATTGTAGCTCTTGCTCCCCTCATCAGGGAGGTCTTTTGTTATTAATCCTCCATCTGTTAGTCCAGTACATTCCCCTCACTCAGTTTTTTTCTTTCCTTTAAGCTTTACAAAATTGTAGCATGAAGGGAAAAAGGTATTACAGAAGAGATAATTGAGATATCAGTGGCTCTTCCATAGTTCAAGGGAAGGAGTAGGAATAGCCTGGTGAATTTAGATAATTTCTTCCCTCTTCTTTGATGTCAGTAAGCTGCCATATGGAGAGCAGCAAGGCCTGCAGGAAGGAGGTGAGCCTTGGTCTGGGCTGCCTGTGATGTTCTGAGTGATGCGGGCCCCGAGCCAAAAGCGGCACTTCATGATTTCTGTTGTAGTTTCTGATGTGGCCAGGCCTGTTTTTTGTCCAAGGTTTCCTGCCATGCTGGGACCCTCTCCAATCTTAAATAGGAATGATAATTCGGGGAACAGTGTGTACAGATTATATGGGACAAGAGAAACAATAGTAAGAGGAGATAAAAATGTACAAACTAAAATTCAGTAATAAGAACATCAAAACTGATTCCCGCTTGATGCTTGTTTCCATATATGTGCTTCTGTCATAATAAAATCCAACTCCAGTTATTAGGTTTGAACTGTGGGTTTAAACTGTAGAAAATAAGATGTGCCAGAGGAAGTATGTGGGCTGTTAGAAACCACCAGCTGTTTCATTGGAATCCTGGGCAGTATGTGAGGAGACCTGGGAAAGGCAGGCAGCCTGGGGAGCCAGAACACTCTTCCTTAATTTGGTAATTTATAAAATCTGAGAAAAGTTGAAAGAGTGCTATAATTCTTTATTCTTTCCTTCTCTTCCTGTGAGTATACACATTCTTCTGTATGAGTCAATATAGTCATCTCATATAAAATCAGCACAATCTCACTCTAGCCCAGGATAACCTTGAGAACTCTTTGAACTCACAGCGATCCACCTACCTCTGCTGGGATTAAAGCTGTGTGCTACTACACCTGGCTTCTGCAAGGCTGTTTGCCACATGAGATAGTACCAAAGTTCTGGGCATTAGGAATGGTGCATATTGGGAGGGGGTGGCCATATCATTCTGGTTGCCAGTCAGTGGTTTCAGAAACCTTACATTGAGGGCTGTGACTCTGAAAGCTTTTGAGCTGCTCTGTTTTATGGTCTGAGTTTGTTTAGAAAGAAATGAGTCATTTGATGGGAATGATACTGGCTGAAGGCTAGAGGCAGGATGGCTGAGTTCTAGGTCTGTTGGCACATTCTGAAGCTTTCCTAAGGGGAGGAGCTGAGGCTGCCTCTTGCCTCCACTTGGCAATGTCCCTTCACTCACAAGTGTGCTTTCCAGTGTATCTTGAGAGTTTGTTTAGTTTTGTCTTACTGCTTTAGTTAATGAGTGAGGTTTGAAACAGGATCTTTCTCTATAACCCAGATTGGCCTTGAGCCCAAGGTCTTCTAGCCTCAGTTACTTTAAGAGGTGGGATTAGAGTCTATACCACCATGTCCTGCTTCAGAGTTTATTTATTTATTTATTTTGGCAATTGTAACTATAAGCAGAGAGAGGTAAATAGAAGAGAGACAGACAGACAGAATGGGCATACCAGGGCCTCCAACTGCTACAAGCTCCAGATTCATGCACCACTTTGCATCTGGCTTTATGTAGGCAGGTACTGGGGAATTGAATTCGGGTCCTTAGGCTTTTTTTTTTTTTTTTTCGAGGTAGGGTCTTGCTCTAGTCCAGGCTGACCTGGAATTCACTATGTAGTCTCAGGGTGGCCTTGAACTCATGGAGATCCTCCTACCTCTGCCTCCTGAATGCTGGGATTAAAGGCGTGTGCAACCAGGCCCGGCTTTCAACTTTTTTTTGTTTCTTTGAGGGACTGTATTATGTATCCCAGACTAGCTTCAAACTTGCTACGTAGCAAGGATGACTTTGAACTTCTGATCCTCCAGCTTGTACTTCCTGATTTCTGGGGTTACACGTGTGTTCCTCCATGTTTGCTGGTTTTATGTGATATTAGAGATCAGACACAGGGCACACATAGTAGGCAGGCACTTTGCCAACTGAGGTACTTCTGCAGTCCTGGTTTTTTGAGTCAGGGTCTTGCAATGTAGCCTTGACTGGTCTAAAACTCACTGGGTAGAACCAGGTTGGCCTTGAACTTTTCATGATCTGCTTACCTCTGATTGATTATAGGTGTGCACCATGATCTTCAGTGACTGCCCCTCTCCCAGGGTCTCACTCTAGCCCAGGCTGACCTGGAATTCACTCTGTAGTCTCAGGGTGGCCTGGAACTCACAGCATTTCTCCTACCTCTGGCTCCTAAGTGCTGGGATCAAGACATTTTAAAGACCAGTAACATTTTAAGCATTTAACATCTGTTAATTTTAAACTGTAAGCCCCTAATTAGGGAACTCTATAAATAGTTTGAAAGAAACTGATTTACTAAAGGAAGAATCCATAGAGGTGGATACTTTTTCCCCTTCCTTCCTTCCTTCCTTCCTTCCTTCCTTCCTTCCTTCCTTCCTTCCTTCCTTCCTTCCTTCCTTCCTTCCTTCCTTCCTTCCTTCCTTCCTTCCTTCCTTCCTTCCTTCCTTCCCTCCCTCCCTCCCTCCCTCCCTCCCTCCCTCCCTTTCTTTTCTTGGAGGTAGGGTCTTGCTCTAGTCTAGGCTGATCTGAAATTCACTGTGTAGTCTCAGGCTGGCTTCGAACTCTCTGTGATCCTTCTACCTCTGCCTCCCAAGTGCTGGGAGTAAAGGTATGCACCACCACACCTGGCCAGGTGGATACTTTTTTGTTCTTAGGAAAAATTCAGAAAAGTAAATGCAAAATTAAGGCAGGGAACCTCTAGAGCTCATCTACTGTAGGAGCTGTGGCTGGTTGGGCTGCTTTGGAAGTGCTGACAGTCACCAGCTGTCACAATGACTGTTTAGTTATCAGCCTATAAATGTGCCTTCTAGAGCTGATAATAATGATCTTTCCATTTGATGAGCTCTGACCTTCTGAAAACCTTCCAGTTTATCTCATTTTCCACTAGCTACTGAAATATAACAAGATACCAATAATTATATCCTCACAAAGCATTTATACCAACTTATAAAATCACCTCTTTATTGGAAAATTGTGCAATGTCTTGATTTCAGTTTAGCATGGCATGCTGATTAGCAATAAATCTTGCTAGCATATGAACACAAGCCTGCAGGCAGTTTAAAGAACATTGATCAGGTGCAAATTGTGTGTAGTTTTTTAGCATCTAAGATTTTCAGAGTAAAATGAAATAAATAGCTATGTTAGAGAACACTACTTTTTAGGTTTTTTTTTTTGTTGTTGTTGTTTTTTTGTGGTAAGATCTTGCTCTAGCCCAGACTTACCTGGAATTCACTATGTAGTCTCAGGGTGGCTTCAAATTCATTTTGATCTTCCTTTCTCTGCCTGGACTAGAGTGACACCCTACCTTGAAAAACAAAACAAACAAACAAACAAGCCAGTGCCAGTTGAGGGGCTGGGGAGATGGCTCAGAGGTTAAAGGCACTTGCTTGCAAACCTGCTATCCGGGTTCATTTCCCCAGTACCCATGTAAAGTCAGATGCACAAAGTTTGCAGCATCAAGAGGCCCTAGGCTTCTTTCTCTCTGCTTGCAAATATATGTAATTTTTTAAAAAAAGAGCTACTTGAGACACATCAAGACATATGGCTGTAGCTGGGCGTGGTGGCGCACTCCTTTAATCCCAGCACTCAGGAGGCAGAGGTGGGAGGATTGCAGTGAGTTCAAGGCCACCCTGAGACTACATAGTGAATTCCAGGTCAGCCTGGACTAGAGTGAGACCCTACCTCGAAACCCCCCCCCCCCAAAAAAAAAAAAAAAAGACATATGGCTGTGATTTCTTTTCTGTGACCAGTGGTGTGATCTTCATTTTCAGGGCATTTGAAGCTCCCTCCCTCCTTCCTGCCCACCTCTCCCCTCTTCCTTTCCCCTCCCCTTCCCCCTTCTTCTTTGAAACAAGTTCTGAGTTGTCATATGCTGGTATTACAAGCATGAATCACTGCTCCAGCTTCCCTCACCCTCCTTGAGACAAGGTTTCATTCTGTTCTTTTAAGAATAACAGCTGATACTGATATGTATACTGCTGTACTATGAGGCAGACATTCCTTTAAGTGCTTTGTATGTAATAACAGTGCTACTTTTCATTCTTTGTTTAAAGGAGACACATGAGGTTAAAGGATTTGCCTAGGGTCATGTGGTAAAGTAGGTTTCAAATAAAAGCATGTAGGCTCCATAGGCAACATAGTCATTCTGTTTCACTATCTCTCATTTTCAGATAAGATTTTTATTTTTTTTTTAATGTAAGGGAAAGCTTTATTCAGGAAAAAACTCGAAATGCCAGGCTATCACAACAGGGTGGAGAAAGCCCTCATGTTGGGTTTTTAATCAACATGATTCTTTCATTGTTGTCAGAACATTGTTTGCTTGTTTATCAGACAGTCTTGCTATGTTGCTGTGGCTTCTTTGGAACTGACTACATAGTCCAGTTTTGAACTTGTGGCAGTGTTTCTGCCCTAGCCTTCAGAGTGCTGGTGTGAATTGCCATACCTAGCTATAAACATGAGTCTTTAAATGCCTTTTTAAAAAAAAATTATTTATTTATGAAAGAGAATGTGTGTGCCAGGGCCTTCTGTTCTTGTAAATGAACTCTAGATGCATGCACCCCTTTGTGTGTCTGGCTTGATGTAGGTGCTGGGGAATCTAACCCAGGCTGTCAGGCTTTGCAAGCAAGTGCCTTTGACCACTAGGCCATCTCTCCAGCCCCTGTCTTTTTAGAGTCATTTGAAAGTGTTAGAATGTATAGTGTGCCAACATATGAGGTAGCTTTACATTTCAATTTGTTGATGATGCTAATAATATTATTTTTATTATTTATAATTTAAAGTTCCTAAGAAGTTCTTTGAATTAGCTTGCTTAACCCACAGTTTCCTGTGATGAATTGATAATGGGCCGCCTTTCTTTTTTTTGTGACAGCTGTTCAGGAGTCTAGTAATCTTTATATTTAGTTAAACACAGTTTGGCTAGTGATGACGTAAGGTTATAGTACTGATTCTTTCCATAATTTCTCCTAATAACTGTGTAGGTCTTTCTTCAGAATATAGCCCATAGTCATCAAACCCATCTCATTATTATGTCATGTTTAGAAGTTTTAAGATCTAAGGGCTCCCCTGAAATTATATGTAAAATATTGTCTTATATTTCTATAAGTATTTATTTAGTTAGTTATTAGTGTGTGTGTGTCTGTGCTCTTCTGCATCAGGACATTTGGCCTTGGCCAGTGGCTCTGTATCTTTGTGGCACATTGCAAAATTAGGTTCCCAAATTATACTCCATACTGGTTAAATCAGAATCTTGGGAGTGGGAGCCAGGCATCACAATTTTTTTGAAGATCCTCAGCAAAAGTTCAAGAACCCCTCTCCATGGCTCAGTTTTTTCTCTAGATGA
Source organism: Zapus hudsonius (assembly GCA_004024765.1). Classification (NCBI taxonomy): domain Eukaryota; kingdom Metazoa; phylum Chordata; class Mammalia; order Rodentia; family Dipodidae; genus Zapus; species Zapus hudsonius. The sequence goes on along the minus strand of PVHP010027596.1, from coordinate 3,575 downwards.
GCAAACAAACTCTCCTTGTGACATGAGGAAATAACCTTACCAGCCTATGTCATTGCTCCAAGAGCTGTTAGACATTCGATTTTTTAAAAAATTTATTTATTGGGCTGGAGAGATGGCTCAGCAGTTAAGGCACTTGCCTCCAGTGCCTAAGGCCCCGGGTTCAATTCCCCAGGACCCACATAAGCCAGACCCACAAGGTGGTGGCCCTGGTACATTCTCTCTCTCTCTCTCTCTTTCTGTATCTCTCTGCTTGAAAATGAATAAAAAATTTATTTATTATTTTGTTTTTTCGAGGTAGGGTCTCGCTGTAGCCCAGGCTGACCTGGAATTCACTATGTAGTCTCAGAGTGGCCTCAAACCCAAGGCGATCCTCCTACCTCTGCTTCCCGAGTGCTGGGCCAGGTTCTTGAGCTACTTTGTGTATCTGGCTTTATGTGGCTACAAAGTCTTTTGAGCTAATGGCTCTGTAGCCAGAATGCTTAAATTTAAATCCCAACCTTTCCACTGGGTAAGTACAGTTTGATGTCAGTTTCCTAAGCTGACAGATGGAGATAATAGCACCAATCATATAGTTTAGGGTGTATGCAATGTAATGCTTTACCATTGAGCTATATCTCTAGCACTTTACCCAAATGTCTGATGGGATGAGCTTTTCTAGGATTGTGGAGATGACAGCCTCCAGTACTTGCTTTTCAACTATTCTGTTCTTGAAGTTAAAGCTATAAACTGATGTGCTGATCCCCGTCTAGCAAAGACCTCCTTTTCTCTTGTCCTAGTAACATAGGCAGTGAGTGGCTGTATATGGGACTCTGTAGTTTCCTGACCTCACCATTACACAAATATAACCACAACAGAATGGGTTTTCAGAGCGACACATATCCATTTGATAGATGAAAAACAAAAAGTTATGAAGGTGGCACACTGTCATTGTAAGTGTCACTGTGAGGGCAGCACACTGCAAGGAGACTGCTGTTGGAACTATGTATTGCTTATTGTTTTTGATTTTCTGCATGCATATTTATGATACGTATTTTGGGTTTTTGTTTAAGATGAGCTTTATGTAGTCATACTGGCCTCAAATTCTCTATCTAGCTAATGTTGGCCTTGAACTCATAGCCCTTCTGTTTCTAGCTCACAGTGTTAGGATTATAAGTGTTTCCCACTGCACCTGGTTTAATATGGTGCTGATGATTGAATCCAGGGCTCTGTGCATGCTAGACAAACACTGTACTAACTGAGCTACATCCCAGCCCAACCAAGCTGCCTGTTATTAAATAAATAGTATATTTTAGTGGATGGGGGGGTACATCTTTTGCTTGGGTAAATAGAATTACACTGAATAGCCTTACATGAATATTAGCATCTGTAGGCTGCCAGGTTAGAGGGTATATACAATTTAAATTTAGTTTTCTCTCCTGAAAAACTATCAGATCTCTTTTCAGGCTTTTAAGTTTTGTTTTGTGCATTGACCTTCCCTTTCCTTCAGCAAGGTCCTGAGAAAAACAAATTCTACTTATTTTCTTCCAATGTTTTTTATATTTTCACTCTTTATTATTGAAATTTTGATCCATCTGGAGTTTAGTTTGCTCTAAGGAATGAGGTAGGAATCTAATTTTATTTTATTATCTTTTCAGATGGCAACCCAGCTGTCCCATTATCATTCATTGAATAATCTCTTTATTCTTGTGCATATGATATTCCATCTTTATCATTAAATATCTATGTAGGTTAGAGTCTATTTATAGGTTTTCTGCTTTATTCCATTGAGTTATCTAGGCATGCATCTGTATCACTGTTTTAGATATTGTAGCTTCATAATATGTTTTATTACGTGGCTTGCTGATGTCTCTTTATTTTCTTTGAGTCTTCATAGTTAATGATGCTTATTTTTCCTCAGACTTTAAGTACTTGGAAAATCTTACTGATAATTTTGTTAAAGTTTTCAAGTGTTTAGAACGTGACACTTATAGTATTGAGTCTTATGTTACAGAAGTGCTTATCTTTCTAAATATTTCTTATTGTGGGAATGTTTAATTTTTTTAAAATGTTATTTATTTACTTGGGGGGGGGGCACTCCAGGGTGTTTTGCTGCTGCAGACTCCAAACACATTTGCCACTTTGTCCATGGGCTTTACATGGGTACTGGGGACAGAACTGTGGTTGCTTGGCTTTGCAGGCAAGTGCCTTAACTGCTGACCCATTTCTCCAGCCCTCTTCTTGCTTTAATGGGAAGGTATGGAAGAAAATTGAAAAGGGAACAACTTTTCCACTCTGTGATTCAGGTCACCTCTGTCCATCTCAAGTCAACAAAGCATCTTGATTGCTACTAGTGACTTAACGACACACTCTGGGAAATAACCAACCATTTCAGGTGATTTACATGTCTTAGGAGGGAAATAAATGTCAGTATTGAATTGTTTGTTAGTGTTCCTCGATCTTTTACCTTGTGTGTTGAATTATTTTTTTGGTCACTTTGGTAACTACTACTAGAAAAGCACATGTGGCTGAGTGGAGTCCTGGTAGAAGAGGTGTCAGATGCTGAAGTTATTAGTGACTCTTGCTTTGAAGCTGTTCTTGCATTCAGGCTTTGCCCCTTCCCTCCAGTTCCTGCTGTTACTTGGAAGGCCCTAGGACCCTTTGCCTCTTAAACAATGAAAGGACACAGATTCTGTCTGTCTGAAATTTTGTTATCCCCATACAAGACTCAATTGAATAAAACATATCACCCATCTGGCCTGGAATTCTCAAAATAACTAACAAGTTGTTGGATCATGGTATCTTGAGATTTTCTGAAAGTTCAGCTTCTTTTTAGCTGTTGCTAAGGGAGATATTTCATTGACATGGGACACGAGGACATGTCTGCACATTGCCAGTTGTTTTATTGGCATTGGCTCTGCCGCCTTGCAGATGGTAAAACTCTGGGTGGTGGGTAAATGTGTGCTGATTATCTTATTGAATTAAGGTAACCTTTTGTTGTCCACTGAATTCTGCAGACCAGTTGGTCATTGAGCAGCTGCTCTGTGTGGCTTGGTTGGAGGCTTTGCAGTACACAAAGACTGTCTGGAAGGGTGGTCAGTCAAGTCTAATCCAGGTATCTAACAGCAATAGTGAACATGTTCTTCCTCTCATGATACTGTTTTGTATTCTGAAAGAAGGAAATGAACCTTTTTAAAAAAACTTTTTGCTCAGTTAACTAAATGATTAAAACAATGCTTTATTGAGTGTTGAGTGCTTGGGAATTAACTTTTTAACTAATGCTTTGGTTAGAGACTATGCTTTCATAATTTGATGTCAGAAGCATCCTAATTTTATGGCAGAGTCTGTGTTTGTAGATCATGATGGACAAATGAAATTTTAAAAGTTTATCACAAATATTCTAGAAACTGAAAGCATGCCTTAATGACCATCTGTTTGCAAATTCTAGCTGTATAACTTTTGTTTGTAGGGTTTTGTTTTTAGTCTGTTGTATTTTTAAATGGATTCTGTCACAATCTGGAAACACTGTCAGGAGGTTGTTTTTTTTTTTTTTTTTTTTTTTTTTTTTTTTTTTTTTTTTTTTTTTTTTTTTTTTTTTT
>PVHP010027595.1:0-23747 GCA_004024765.1 Zapus hudsonius | reverse complement strand
TTTTTGTTTTCTGCAACTTCTTTTTGGGTTGCTTCTATCATCCTGCTAAGATGTGATTTCATTTCCATGTTTGATTTCATTATTTCTTCCTCACTGTCATTCTTATATTTGCAGATGTCTTCGGTTAATTTGGAGAGCTGATTTTTGATACCTTCAGTTTGCTGGCTTGCCTTTAGTTCTGATATGTCTCTTCTGACATCCATTTGGTTCTCTTCCATTATATTAAGCCTGGTGGCAAAGCTGATAAGCTGACTTTGTACCCTTTCAATATGTTGGTCCATCTTTAATTGCACAACTAACATTAAGTTCTCCTTAGGATCTGTGCCAGTATGATCAGGGTTTATTGTCGTGCCTTCATGGGCTTGCCTCTGCTCTCTCCCTTTATTTGTGTTGTTGATGTCATTTGCCATAGTTTCCTCAGCTGGTATAATATTCTTGCGTTGAGGTCTGCCCATTTTCATTCCATTTGAGGTGGTTGATGGGATGCCTTGGAGATATCTGAGCCCTGGAAAGGTGCAGCTGTGTGAAATCAGCATGTCTGGGTGGAAACGGTAGCCGTCTCAGAGTGGGAAAGCAGCCAGTTCCATGGGCGGAAAATAAGCTGGATTGAGGTGGGATAGCAGCCGGACACGGGTGGAAAAAGCAGCCGGTCCCAGATGGGAAAGCAGCTGGGATGCGGTGTAGGAAAGCAGCCCGGTCCTGGGCTGAAGAGGAGCCAGTTTCGGGGTGTGTAAGCAGCTGGACCCAGGTGGAAAGGGCAACCAGGTCCCTGGGCGGGAAAGCAGCCAGGTCTGGGGGAGGGGAGGCGGGCGGCTTGGCCCCAGGGTGCAGCGAAGCTGGCCAGCTAGGGCCCTGAGGTGGTGGGTATGTGGGCCGTTCAGGCCCAAGGATAGCGGGGAGCCAGCAGGCTAGGGCCCCAGGGTGGCGGGAAGCCGGTAGGCAAGTGCCCTGGAGAGGCGGGCACGTGTGCGCCTCAACCTCTGGGTGCTGGCTGGCTAGGGCTGCGTGTTGGCGGGAACGCAGGCAGCTCGGGACCCAGATTGCCGAAAGTCAGCAGGCTAGGGCCCTGGGGTGGCGGGCACACTGGCGGCTTGGGACCAAGGAAGCTGTCAGGCTAGGTCCCTGTTGTGGCGGGAACCCGGTCGGCTCGGCCCCTGGGTGCCTGGAAGCCGGCTGGCTAGGGCTCCTCGGTGGTGGGAATGCAGGCGGCTCGGGCCCCGGGGTGCCTTGAAGCCAGCAAACTAGGGCTCTGTGGTGGTGGTAACATGGTCGGCTCGGGCCCCTAGATGCCGGGAAGCCCGCAGGCTAGGGACCTGGGGTGGTGGGAACACAGGCGGCTCGGCCTCTGGGTGCTGGGAGCCAGCTGGCTAGGGCTCCGCTGGTGACTCAGCCTCTTTGTGCCAGGAGCTAGCTGGCTAGGGCTCCGTGGTGGCGGGAACATGGGCCCCTCGGGCTCAGGGGCTGGCTAGGGCTCTGAGGTGGCGGGAACACAGGCCCCTCGGGCTCAGGGGTTCCGGGGGAGGTGGGCGGTTCAGACCCCCTGAGCATTTCCTGCTGGCTGGGCTGTTGTACTCACTGCCTCCCGTGCGTCCTTATGATTGATGCAGGTTCCACTCAGAATAATCTGTTGCTGGAAAGTGTCGGAAGTTGAGGTTCTGGCTATTGCTTGCGTCCACGGCCTGGATCACAGCTAAAAACCATAACCTCTGTTCCCCTAGGAATACAAGGTGGCTTCTAGTTCACCATCATGAACTGGAAGCCTAGTTTCTATTTTTAATAGCCTCCCCATCAATCAGTCCCATAGCGCATGTTTTCTTGGGAGCCCAAGAGTATGGGATATGGTGCACTGATTCCCCAGGTCTAGTCACGGACTTCCCCACACTAAGTGGAATATTTGGCCAAATTTAGAAACTGTTGATTGTCTCCACCTGGTCCAGGCTCCTCCATTGCACTAGTGCTCCTTTCTTGGTTCACTGTTCTTTTCCAGTAGGAGGTGTGGTCAGCCTACTCATGGCTGCAGTCTGTGTTTCATGCCAGTGGTCTTTGTTTACTCTAGTGTCATTGATCAGCTTCCCCTGGCACCTTGTGCAATGCCTTCCAGCACTGCACTAACTACCCTCTGGGGGCTGGATACCATTCCCGACCTTGAAGGGTCTTTCAATGCTGATAGATGGCATTCTGTGGTTTCTTCAGCAACAGGGTTTTGCCTCAGGCCTGGGGAGGTCAGTCAAGAGCTTGACAGAATTCTGTCTTGTTTTTGGAACCTCATGTGTCACTTTGGTCAACAGCTCAGTTAGGGAAGGAATCGGTGTCTGGGACAAGGGGTTGTCAGACTGATCAATTATTCACAGGCTTAGACGCTCTCCCCTACTACTCAAGGCCCCTCTTTAGGGTCTAGAAATAATCTATTCACTTTGCTTTCCCTTTTGTTCCTGTTGTTATGTACTCAGCACATACCCAGTCACTTCCTATAAGAAGTCTTTCATAACCTGTTTGACAACAGTCACTCTTTTCTCATTCTTGTAATTGCCTTTTCTTCCATGTCATAGCACCTAATATGAAACCAAAATAATGCTAACTGAGAGTTGCTGATCTTAATCTAAATTAAGTAGACTTCATGAAGTGATTTCAAGCAATGCACAGAAACTATGAGAATATCAATCTGAAACAATGAAATTAGTGTAGCTAAAAAGGAAATTCTTCTCTGAGATAAGGGTCTATAAGGGTCTTTAGGAATGTCAACATTTAGTGTTAGCATTTACACACTGTGTGTGCCTGTGTGTGTGTGTAAGTGCTTGCACAAAGAATCATAAACAGATATTCTAGACTAAGGAGCACACATGGTCTATCAACACATAAGGTGTTTCTATTGATTTACTATGTGTTTTTAAATTTTGGTTTTATCACTTAATAGCTATGGGCTTTTATGAAAACACATAATTTATTTTCAATATACGTGACAGAAAGCAGAACAATAGTACTTGTTTCATTAGGTTGTTGTCTGAGCTAAGTAAACTAATATAGAAACACCACGTAGCACAATGTGAAGTAAATAAATATCCAATGAATCTTGCCAATTGTTACTCCTGCTACTTTTGGAAATCTTTTTTACTATTTAAAATATGAGTCATTTTTTCTTTAGAATATACTGTCCACTTAGTAATGGCATGGGAATTATTGTAAGCTTGATGTGCTTAAGCTCATTGGACAGGAACATGGCAAGAGTAGCATAAATCCAGCATTAAACAAAACAATGCAGATTAAATGCTCAAACATTTGATATTCAGTAAAGGAAGATCATCTAACACTATTGCCTAGGGGTTTTAGCATAATTATAAGGTGAATATCATTTAAGATGCAAAATATCAGACATACTGCAGCTAAGCTTCATACTTCAAACTTAACCTTTAACAGGGTCATAAAATTATAAAGAAAAGTAAGGAAGAAATAAAAGAAGACTAATAGAGGGGACAAAAAGAACAGAAAAGGGTGAGCAGATGGAGGGATTAAGTAAAAAAGGAGGGATGGAAGAAGTACAAAAGGAGGAAAAAACTCTAAGAGGAAAAGAATTGAAACTTTTCAAATGACAAAATGTGCCATAACCCAATTGTTCTGAAAGTTATGCATTTTAAGTAGATAGGATACTGAAAATATTTAAAAGGCAATGGAATAAGGAACTTCCCAATCAGAATGAGCATGCCTCTGTCAGGTGCTGAAGGATTTAGATGCAAGCCATAGTTCAGGTACATGTCTCAGTGTGTGGAAAGCCACTACAAAAATAATATTCACCTTCTTGTAGAGTTAAGTATACTTAGTGTTTTTACATTGATATTGTGATGGTCAGTGATATTGTGATTGATATTGTGAAGGGAACACCCCCCCCCTTTAGTGGGAGGTGTCTACTTAGAGCTATAACCTAGGTGCTAAAACTGATTGGTCAAATATGAACCAATCAGCTGTCTCTCTGACTCACCTGGGAAGAACTTAAAAAATGCTCTTCCCTAGGGGAAGTGAGCCCTCTTTTCTTCTTCTTCCACATGGCAATGGAGTAGAGGGGACTGCTGACCCAGGCCTCAGTAAGGTAAGACCTACCCCTACCCAAGCTAATGGCTGGGGTGGGGGGCAAGCTCCAGACTTTTTCTCTCATGAATCTCTCTTTCTCATAAGGGGAGATTTCTGTTATCTTTTCTTTGGCTGCTTATATAGCTAAATAATATAAGTTCTGTTAACTCTCTGACAGGTGTTCTCCCCACACTGGTGGCTGGAGAACTCTGTAACTTCCCACATGGTGACTGGAAAATTACCCATCCAACTCCCCTTTTCCTAATCTACTAAATTAGAATAAATGTGTAATTAAAATTTAATTCTGTCCCTGTGTACAATTCTTTGGTATTAGAGGACAAGAACTTGGAGTAGGAGGAGGGGAAATAGAGGATTCCAAAAGTCTCCCCATGTTGCGTTTTATATTAATTATTAGTATCCCGTATCAATATTACCGTTATAAGACATATCAATCTTACTTAAAAAGCGAGAAGTGTGAAACATACTTGTTTATATGTATAGGGAAGGTACCTTATGCAAGAAAGTTACTTTCTTGGCTTTGTGCCTGCATGATTAGTGACATTCACAATATGATTGGTAAGTCTGTAAGATTCTTAAGTTTCGGGGAATAAAGGGATTAAGTGAATTCCAGCATAAAGTAAATATTATGGAAAAGAGGATATAATGGGATTTATTGTAGTTTGTGTTCTGAAAGAATCAGAGACTAAGGCAGAAATTACATTCAAAGTTGTTGAGCTATTGTGGTTGTTCATTCTCAACACCAAGAAGGCTGAAGCAGGACTGAGCTCAAGGACAGTCTAGGTTACATAGTGAGTCTCCATTTCATAAGAAAAATTAAGCACCAAAATAAGACAGAGTGATAAAGAGAGTAAGATAGAGAGAAAGAGAAGAATGCAGGGTTTTAAGCAGCTGTTTCTTTGGTATTGTTGGGGCCTGTTCTGGGACTTGTATAGCTGAAGTACTGACATGACAGGCTTCATGAACTTGTAGGGCTGGTTTCAGGAATGAGGAAGTCACTGGGTTCTGGTAATCTTAGCAAAACAGGATGAGGGGTTGTTTTGTCAAGACACAGGGTGTTTTTGTTGCATTAGTTCCTGGAAAGTATCTTGCCCCACCAGAAGGTCAGAACGTAGAAAGAGGAGGGGATGATGGTTGGGTAAATGTGCCAAAAATATGTAACCCCAAGAACTGTGAAAAATTAACATGTAACTCATGCTTGCTGTTGAAATATATATACACCTAGTGCCCTATACTGAGGTTCGTTGTTGAAACCTGATGCACCAGGCAGATACTTGGACCCCAGCTAGCTGGAAATAAACCTCGCTGTGTGATTTGCATTATTGCGCGTGTCCTCTGTCCTTCTAAGGGGTGGTCAACCTTGGACCCTAACAATATCAGTACCAGTGGAAGGGGAAAGGAAAGCAGAAAGAATCAGTAGAGAGATAAGGCAGACTGTAATAGTCTTCAAAACTCATGGCCATATCTATGAATACTTCTGAAGTTTTAATGACTTCATAGAATTTTTGGAAAGCGTCTAGGCTGTTATGTTGCAAGAACAGCTTTAGAAGATTTTGCAATATTTCTCAGGTTAGCTTTAAACTAATTATATAGTCCAAGCTGGCCTCAGACTTGTACAAATCCTCTTGCTTCAGCTTCTTCAGTGTTGGGATTATGGGAATAAACCACCATGCTCAGGTAGGGTTTAGGCATTTTTACAGTTGCCCTAATTAACAAGAAGTGGTTGCAATTTTGAGGAAGGTGTATCTCATAAACTATTCTAATTCCTGTCGAGGGTTGACTACTGAGACTGTTTATAGACTCTTGCTACTAAGACTCTTTTTAGTGAAAAGAGTAAGTCTTATAAAATGTGTACCTCACAGCACTGAGTGCAGGCAGTTGCACCCACGCTGACACATTTTTCATTTATTTTCTCTAAAGATGAAAGCATTGAGCTTAGTATGCAGATTTGTTCTTCTGGAACTCTCTTATCTCTGCATTGCTGTTAAGGAGGCATGGTAAGCAGTTTAAGAATCATATGTCATACTCCATGATTTCAAAATTTTATTCATCCAATGTATATTGAGTCTGTAAAATGTGTGAAGCATTCCTTTAGCTATTTGAATATAATAAAAAAAACATGACACACATGGCCTTTGGCCTCTGAGAACCTAAATAACACAAGGGAATGACATTTTATTCTTAAATTCCAATCTCATTAATCTGGTAAATGCCAGCTATTGTTAAGTACTAAGGAGAAGTAAAACCAGAGACATAGTTTTGGACCATTCTCACGAAAGTGAGCTCCCTTGGGGTCTTCTTCCTCTGAGTGATAATCCCACAGCATATGGGGTGGTCTAGATTCTTGTCATTCTGATGAACTGCTGGGTAGGATTATTAGGGCAGTGCTATTGGCAAGCACATTCTTTTAAGTTTGCAAAGTGACTCTCTTTCACTCTCTTTTCTTCATAGAGACACTCAGATCTCTTCCGTTTTTTTCCTTTCTCTTTCTCCTTCTCTCTCTTTCCTCCTCCTTGTCCTTTCTTTAGTCTAATGAGAACAAAGCCCAAAAAATCCTTTCTGAACTTCAATAAGGTAGTAAAAAGAAATCCAAAGAAATAGGGAATGTGTTATACCTTAGAGAGTTTTGCATATTAGAAAAACTTCAGTTTAATTATTATTTAACTCAGCATAAAGACTGAGTGGTTAATGAGAAGGTCCAATAACTAGTTTTATCCTCAGCATTTATTCATTTTAGAGCTGATATTTTTAATAACATTAGAAAAGTTTGGCATTTCTGTGCCTCAGTTGTTCTAAATGTGTTTAGTGCATATGGTATTTTTACACTATTAGTCTGAATTCTGTTAAATTGAACATTTTCAGAGAATCATAACTTTGAAACTCTACTTTCAATCCCTTTACAAATTGACCGACACTCTTGTCTTCACACTTTCCGTATCATAGCTACATTAACAATATTACATTTTTGACTCAGACTTGGGTGGTTTTCATCAGTATCCTGAAAATTTGCCTCAATTTAGTATCTGTATTAGCAGACAGACACTTTGGATAGAAGTGTGAAACCTAGTATTAGACTTCCCAGGGTGGGAATGCCCAATCATCTCAGTAATGGAGCTAAATTAAAGCTTAGGAGCCTCTAGGCATAAACTTTAAAATGAATAATTAAAATTCAATCACTTTCACATCAGATATATTAAGAAAGGCAGTACATAATTGAGGGAATCATAATCAAGCTGTGTATGTATTTACACAGAGCTACCGGATCAACATTTTAGGTTTAACTAGTCAATTCTTGTTTTTCTAGATACATTAGTAGTTCTGAGTCATGAGATGAAGCATGCCAGTCTAAATAACAGTCAAATGACAATCAAATAATTCTTATTTTAAGTAATGGAATAGATATTTTAAAGACATGAATTCAGAAATATTTAATTAAAATCAAAAGCAAATGAGAAATAATAGCAAATGTCATTTATTAAGCCCAAATCAGTTGTGTGATATATCTATATATCTATATCTATATATATCTATATATATCTATATATATCTATATCTATATATATCTATATCTATATCTATATCTATATATATAGCAATATATATATATATATATAGCAATATATATATATATATATATATATCAATATATATATATATATTGCTCAGATCAGTCCTATGATCCAAGTCTTACTCATGTTTCTTATAGTAGATTATGAGAGTCAGACACAAAGAGGTTCAATAACTGGCCCAGAGTCACAGCTATCAATGCTGGACTCTATTGCTCAAGCTTTTCTACTGTGCATTTCTGTGTTACACTTAAAATCAGTTCTGCATGGCTTGTTGTACTCCTTCAATTTATAACAAGTATTTTTACTTTATAATACACTTACTTGTACTTGTATGCTCTACCACTGAATGTCAATTGATGGGCATATATGTGTGTATTTAAAACAATAATAACAATATCAATTACTAATAAGTTTTAGTACCTATTATGTGTCAGTCCTTTTTCCTAACTTGTGTTTGTAGGTTTTCAATCTTTCCTACAGAAAATTTCCATAGAAGGCAGTACTACTGTCTCCACTTTACACATGGAAGAACTAAGGCAGTGTGTACTTCTTAGAAATGTAGGAATTGGAAAGTCTGTCTGTAGTCTGTTTTTGTTCATGGTGGAAGCAGAGAATTTCTGCATGTTTAAAGACATGGAAAATAAAGAGTTTGTGACAGGAAATATCTGTCTCATAAAGTATGATATATTTAGATATTTTTGTAGAGTTTTCCTAATCCTGACATTGAGTATAATTTATGAAAATGTGAAATATTAATTTTGCATTCCTATCATACCTTCTGCGCTTTGCTAACATTACAGATTAATAATACTAGCAACAACAGTAATATTAGCAACTAATGTCTATCGTTGACTCATTTCATTCTGTCCCATATAAAGAAAATATAATATATATGGAGAGAGAGAAAGAGAGACATACATGTTTTCATTTAATTCCCACCTCTTCACATGGCAGTAGAAGTTGGTCAGCCCCATTAAAACTATCAGGAGGAAGAAGTAAGAGGATCACAGTGAGTTCATGGCTATCTTGAGAATACATAGTCAATTCCAGGCCAGACTGGGCTACAGAAAGACCCTACCTTGAAAATCTAAATAAATAAATAAATAAATAAATAAATAAATAAATAAATAAATAAATAAATAATAAGAACAATGAATGTCCCATAGTTGAGTTACACATTCACTTCATCCATTGTCTGAATGTCTGACATTTGGAAAATTTTCAAGATTTCACTGATATCAATAAAGAAGATACACATATCCTCACATGGTTTCATTGAATGCATACATATGAGTGAACTTGAAGACTAAAAAAATTAAGCTGATGTTTAACCTCATGTGAAACTGCTGGTTTGTATTTGAAACTGTCATTATATCTTGGCTTTATTCACAGCAATGCATGAAGGCTCCAGTTGATACCTATCATCATCAATACTTCATGGCCAGGATCCATCATTTTAGCAGTTCTACAGAGAATGTAATATTATTCTCTCAGTATTTTAATTTCCATTTCCTTAAAAAGTGAATTATTCTATTGTTTGTATTCTAATTATTGAGACATAATTCTTTATGTATTTGGCATCCAATTCCTCTCAGGTTTATGTATTACTGGATATTTTATTTCAGGTTTTTGGCTTACCATTTCATTGTATCATTCTTGATGTCTGAAAATCAGAATAGACATAAAAATCTACATGATAGTCCTAACCTAAACAAAGATACATTTCAAAATTGAGCAATCATTTGTGATAGAAACAATAAGTTAGCTGGAGAATTACTTCCCATCCCCAAATAATTTTTTCTAACACAATTTAATCTGGGTAATTGCTACTGTTCCCATTTTATTTATTGCATTAATGTGGACCAAACTGAGTATATTGCATGCATGAGGCAAGTACTCGAGGAGCTATGCCTTTAGCCTTTTTCCCCATTGTAGAGGTGGAAATTAACCAATACAGCTTGAATTTGAATCTATATGTTGTCTATTTTAAAGCCTGTGATTATAGCATTCTGATTTGTTAATAAGATGAAAAATAAGTTTTACATACAAAATGAAATATTCTATACTATCAGTAGGAAAACTTTTATGTTGATTCCTATACAGTTTATTTTGGAAATGGTAACATATGTCCCCTAAAGCAACAATAATGTTACAAAACAATATACTGTATCAATTCTCACAAGCATACTGTAACCTATTGAACAAGTAGTTGGCTTCATCTGACAGGAGTGACCATGAGTAGTAGGGGAGACAGTCTAAGCCTGTGAATAATTGATCAGTCTGACAACCCCCGGTCCCAGTCATCAGTTCCTTCCCTCACTGAGCTGTTGACCAAAGTGACCCATGAGGTTCCAAAAACAAGACAAGATTCTGTCAAAGCTCTTGAATGCCCACCACAGGCCTGAGGCAAAACTCTATTGTTGAAGAAACCACAGAATGCCATCAATCAGCATCCAGAGACCCTTTGAAGTCCGGAATGGTAACCAGCCCCCAGATGGTAGTTAGTGTAGTGCTAGAAGGCACTGCACAAGCTGCCAGGGGAAGCTAGTCAAAGACAGCTGGAGTAAACAGAGACCACAGGCATGAATCACAGTCTGCTACCATGAGTAGGCTGACCACACCTCCTACTGGGAGAGAACAGCAAACTAAGAAAAGGACACTTGTGCAATGAAGGAACTGAAGCCTGGGGGAGGCAATCAACAGCTTTTAAAACTGGCCAAATATTCCACTTAGTGAGGGGGAGCCCTTAACTGGAACTGGGGACTTAGGGTGATATGCACTGGAATCCAGACTCTTGGACCCTCAAGGAGAGATGCACTAAGCGAGTCATTGATGGAGAGGCTACTAAAAATAGAATCTAGGTAATCCAGAAATGTGTATCTCTGTTTACCTATACTGATTTCAATCTCCAATGGAGATTGTGTTTGTATCTTTCAGAATGCAGCTAGAGAGCTGTGGCCCATGTAATGCTACCAACAGACCACAGGCCAATAGCTGAGATCCTGGCAAGAGATGAGCCACCCCAGTGATACCGTGGAGGATCCATATGGAACCTCGCAGAGAATGATGGGATGAACAAGGGACCCACAGCCACAGCCATTCAATAAACACAGGATAAGCCAGTGAGACAGACACCAATGATTTTTGATACAAAAACCCCTAAATTCTCAACAATAAAACAGCCTTAATACTCACCCACCATGACTCAGGGAACTGAGCGGAAGAGGGGGCAGAAAGATTATGAGAGCTGTGGTGGGGGAGAATATCCAAAGGCATGGCACCCCTCAGTAACAACATACTAGGGCCAGGAGAACCTGGCTGACTACTAGGCTATCCATGGTCCACTGCCCCAAGGACTGATCCATAAGGCCAACAGAGGAGAATATCCAGCCGATTAGTGATGGGGAAGAGGGGCATCGGGGAACTGGGGATAACAACTCATTTTTTGCCCATTAAATAATGTTACTCATTATGGACAATAAAAAAAAACCTGAATCGTCAGGTATAGACCAATCAGCTGTCTCTCTTACTTACCTGGGAGAAGTTTTAAAATAAAATACTCTATAACAAAGGCCAATCTTCTTTTACCACATGGTGTCCTTGAAGGACTTCATTTTCCAGGTAAGGATTATTTCCACTTAAACCTTTCCCTCTCATGATTGGGGCCCTCTGATACCTTTACTTCTACTTGTTTGGCTGGACAGCATAAATTCTGTTAAAACTCTCCAAGTTATCTCCCCACACTGGTGGCTGGAGAACTCTGTAACTCTCTATGTTCCCTCATATAATAATACTTTAAAAAATTACTGAAGAAGCAGAAAGTTGTATTATAAATACATAGAAAATATTTTAATAGTTTAATATTTTAAACTTTTAATGTTATGAATATTTCAATGAATAATTTAAAAAATAAATGTCAATTTCTCCTCAGATAATAACACATTCAAATTAGTTTACAGGGGCTTTCAAGGGATGACTCACCCACCATAGTTCTATGCTTTATAGCTCAGGAATACTCATCTCATGTTTGAATTTAAATGGCATTTGATCCTTTTGATATACAACCATAAAGTGCAGAAGTTTTAAACATTGGGCTGGAGAGATGGCTCAGCAGTTAAGGCACTTGCCTCCAGTGCCTAAGGCCCTGGGTTCAATTCTCCAGGACCCACATAAGCCAGACCAACAAGGTGGTGGCCCTGGTGCGCTCTCTCTCTCTCTCTCTCTCTCTCTCTCTCTCTCTCTCTCACTCTCTCTCTCTCTTTGTCTCTCTTGCTCCTTGAAAATGAATAAATAAAATATTTTAAAATAAAAAAGAAGTTTTAAACATCAATTTGTTCTTAAGTGTTGTTAAGTTCAAGTATCTCAAATATATTTACTATATCAAAATCAGCTAGAATTAAAACTGATAAACATTCTTATGATATTGTATAGATAAAATAACATGGGCTAAGGACAAGCCTGCAGTTTCCCCTCTATCTTAACAAAACAGAAACCCCTTTTTCTTGCTAAAAAGTACAGGCCTTTTCCTTGTTGGGAGTTAAGTTCAAAGTAGACACAAATGTGGATATGTGTTGTTTTAATTAAAAAAAATAAAAAGGAACAGGAATGGGTTCGCTGGTCTGCTGGTCTTACGCTGCAAGGAGTGCAGAGCAGAGAGCCCTCCTGCTGTTGGCCCCAAAGCGGGCTGGGCTGGGAAGAGGCATGGGGAGGTGGGGCTGCTGTCCTTGGCCAGGTATGCTGCTGGCCAGCTAGCACTCAGGCACAAGCCCGCTCCATAGCGCCATATCGGCAGCACTGAGGGGACTGTAGGGAGGGAGGGAGCTGGCATTATCTGAGTGGTGGCGGGGCGGCAGCGAGGGACCCAAAAGTGGGCACCCATGGAGACATGTCCATTGGCCTGAGAGCCCACAGAAGTGTCATAGCTCTGTGTGTGTTCAGCTCTGGAAGCATGGCTTCCTAGGGGAAACACGGTTCCCCATGTGTTACAGCATAGTAACTGGCAAAGACCTGGGGGAAAAGCATGACCAGTAATTCCATGACAAGAAATCTGATTTTATTATAGCAGCATCGTGGGTTAAATAGAAATTGAGGAAGAGAGAGGGAAAGAAATGGACAGTGGAGATTGGCAGAAATCAGCAACTTGTGAATACCTGCTTTGCATGTGGACATGAGCTTGGGTACATATCAGATGGTGGTGGTACCTTCTAGGCACAGCTGGGGTACGAACCTGGGTCCATACGGCATGCTTTTTGGGGTGTTGGGAGTCTCAGGGTTGAGAGTGGAGATAGGGAAATGCCTACCGTGTTTAGCCACCAGGGTTTCTGTCCTAATTCTTCAACACCCTTTTAACCCTTTTTCCTCCGTGCCTTCCTTAAGAAATACCAACAGATATAGTTGATGATTAAAAAGAATGAAGACATATCAATGGATGAATGGCTATCAAAGTTGTGGTACATTTACATAATGGAAATCTGTTCAGCTGAAAGGAAGAATGACATAATGAAATTTAAAGAAAATTGGACAGACTTGGAGCAGATTATACTTAAGGAACTCACACTACAACAAAGAGTTAAATGCTGCATATTCTCCCTCATATGTGATTCCTAACCAGCTTAAGTTTAAAATGTAAGCAAACATTACAGGTGGAATGTGAGACTGTAAAAGGGGATGGAAGGAATGGGAGGGGGGAGGACTTATAAAATAACCTAAACATATAATAAATCAAAACCATAAAATCATTATTTATACACAGTAAGCTCCTGAGGAAGCTGTGGGCATCACCTGGTAAGAGGGGCCATGAATAGAATGGGAGGAAGGCTAACTTCATTAAAAATTTATCAGACATGCAACTCCTGGTCACAGTCACTGGTTCTTTCTTACACTGAGCTGCTGATCAAAGAGACACAGGCTTCTGTCAAAGCTCTTGAATACCCGCCCCAGGCCAAAGGTAAGATCCTATTGCTGAAGAAACCACAGAAAGTTATCACACAATATTGAGAAACCTTGTGAGATCCAGAATGTTAACCAGCTCCCAGATGGTAGCATATAAAATACTGGTAGGTTCTAAATGAGCTGCCAGAGGAAAGTGATCAATGATATTTGGAGAAAGCAGAGACCACTGATATAAAATTTAGTCTGATATCATGAGAATGCTGAACACACTGGTTTATGGGAGAGATCAACAAGTCAAGAAGGGATCACTTTTGCAATTAGGGCATCAAAACCCTAATGGCCAAGTAATCCACTCAGTGACAAAGTACCCTTAACGGGAATTGGGATCCAGGGCAAAACCATATGGAGACCAAAAACTTGGGCTCCAAGGAAAACTTCAGACTACCAGAGAAATACAGAGTCTGCACCCAATAGAATCTTGCCAAATTAGGAACGTGTGTCTCATTTAACCTATGCTGATCTCACTCTTCTATGGAGATACTTTTTGTATTTTTCAGAAGGCAGTGAGAGTGCCATGGTCAATCCAACTCCACCAACAAACCACAGGATGATGGATGACATCCTGGCAAGAGATGACCCACCTGCATGTATCATGTAGGCTCCAAATAGAAACTTTGAAACAGTGTCATGATAAACATGAGACATCAAGTCAGATAACCCAGGATAGGTCAAAGAGACAGATACCAATGATATCAAATAAAACCAAAGCAGAAACCCAGAGATGCTTAAGATCTCAACAATAAAGCAGAGTTAAAACTCACCCACCATGTCTCAGGAAACTGAGTGGAAGAGGTGGCAGAAAAATTGTAAGAACCATTGTGGGGGAGAATATCCAGAGACTTTTCCACCCTCAGTAACAACACACAAAGAGGGGAAACCTGGCTATCTGCTGTGCTATTTATAACCCCCTACTCCATGGACTGATCCAGTAGGCCCACGAGGAGGGTCCCAGTGGGTTGGGGACAGGAAGGTGTGTAATGGTGTTACCATTACGAGATCTGCTCATCCAATGTATGTAATTATGGATAATAAAGACAAAAAAGAATGAAGAATCATAAAGTATGGATCCTGCTAGAAGCACCGTGGTGACCAAATCAGCTGACTTTGCAACCATTATTATATTGCTTGCACTCTGTTCCTGTGCCTTCATACTCATTGTTATGTTGCTTGCCTTTCTAGGAAACATTATATGTTACAACAGAAGAATGATTAATGGGCTTTTGCCATTAAAACATGCTAGAAATTGTGCTTGGGGTCGCTCCTTGCCAAAAGCCTACTCAGGTGGCATAGAATGATCCCTGCCATTCATTCAGGGCCAGATGAGAAATTTATTGAATGAATAGCATGCTAAACTAATGATCCCAATTTCTGGTTTCCTATTAATATCCACATGTGTGTGTAAACATTATGATCAGCCTTCTTTTATCTGAGCATATGCTTCAGTCTCAATTGGGTGCTCTTTCTTTGAGCCCCTGTAACCCTTTGCAAGTCTATAGTGCCGAGGTACATAGTAGAACCACTATAGTAATGGTTAAAAAATAGAATAAGACTTCACCATGATTTTTTTTCAAACTTCTGATCTTTCTGCAGCAACTCTCCCTTTCCCTGAAGACTCTTAAATAATTGGTAAATTATGTAAATTATGTCGTTTCTTTGTGGCATATGGTAATCTTAATTGCTAATGTCATCTTAGTCATATTCTTAGGGATTTAACACAAGAAATGTTATGTTTTTCCAACACATGGAGATCATTATCACAGTTTTGTTTTTATGGGCCTTTGAAAAAATATAAGAAAAAAAGAATAACAATACTGGTTATTTCAGCATTAGATAGCTCTGAAATGCACATCATACTGTCACCCCCTTTTATACATCAGATCACTGTATTACTCAAAAGCAGGTATGACCCAACTTATGGCAATAAGTTTCTCCTTGCTATGGAACAAGTCTACTCTCTAGCTTCCTCTCTGTCACCTCCATTTAATATAAAATCTGTGTAGAGTGGCCACTGGTATTTCCCCAGGCTTTTCATGGTTTTCCTTCTTTATTTTAGGTCATTGTAGCTAAAAGTTTATAAATATTGTTGATTTTTTTGAAAAATACAACTTTTGTTTTTTGGAGTTTACTCTTGATTTCCTGTTCTTTGAAAATTTGATCCCTTCTCTTTGAATGTTTTAATGTATATTTCTTAGGGGATTGTATTGAGAATATGTATTTTTCTCTAAACAATTTTCAGTAACTCCAATAAGCTTTTGTATGCTATCTTAATATACTTTTATCTCAAGCCATTTAATATCTCACTTTGATACATTCTTTTAAATTTTATTTTGTATTTATGTGTGTATTCGTGCTCATATCTATATGGGTTCATGTATAGGGGGCACCATCCACTTTCTTTTTTCTTTTTTGAAACAGGGCTACATTGACTATCAGCAAGCTGTATGAATCATCCTGTCTCTGTCTCCCGAGCTCTGGGATTACAGGTCTATGCTGCTATACCAAGGGCTTTTACAGGAGCACTACAGATCAATCTCAAGTCCTCATGCTTGAGGCTAGCACTTACCAAACGAGACATCTCCCATTCACACTTTGATATTATTTTGGGTGATTGGTTATTAAGCCATGTGCTTTTTAACATCCATATATAGTAATCAGACAAGTTAATTTCACACTAATGTCTAACTTCACTTCTTTAGAGAAATTGCTATTTATTGTTTCACATTCCTAATATTTATTGAAGGCTGTTTTATGGCTTTGTATGTGTTCTATTTTAAGGAATGTACCCTGTGTGCTTTAGAAGATTTTTATTCTCCATTGCTTGTGGCAGTGGTGTATAGATGTCAATTATAATTAGTTGTTTTTAAACTTCTTTGTTGTTTTGCTGCTTGATTGTTTTAATGTAGAAGGCAAGTTAACAATTGAAATCCTTAACTATACTTCTTTATATCTCTCTTTCCTCAATTTATTGGCTTGTGCTTTAGTTTAGGAATGTATATGTTTAAAATTGCTTCATAGTTCTGCATATTTCAATATTATAATTAAAATACCCCATTACCTCTAGCGATATAAAAAATAATGTGTTAGATTTTAGCTTAGCCACTCCTTCTCTCTTAAGTGTGGTGATAGCATGATTTATTTATCCTCATTTTCTTTAAAAATATTTGTATCTTTGAATTATATCTTCTGTATACCATAAATGTATATTTTTTGTATATTAACCATTTCTGATGCTCTCTGAATATTGATTTTATTTATTGGTTAATACAATCATATTTATTACTTTGCTAAAAATTTTTGGTTAATATATGTCATTTTTATTTTCCCTCTTTTAATATGTAGGTGTGTGTGTGTGTGTGTGTGTGTGTGTGTGTGTGTGTGTGTGTGTGTGCATGCACACATGAAGACAAGAGAGGAACTCTGGATATTATCTTTAGGACCACTTCCCACTTCCTTTCATTCCTTTCAGACAAGGTCTCTCATTGGTCTGTGAAAAACTAATTAGGCTATAGTAGCTGACTGGTAATCCCTAGAAATCTTCCTGTTTTTGCCTCTGTAGTGATGGGATTACAGAAGCTTGCCATGCTTGGAATTTTACATGGATACTGTGGGGTCAGACTCAAGTCCTCATGCTTGCAAAGCATGGTTGCTAACTGATCTTTTCACCTGTCCATGCAAACTTGCTTTTAAAGTTTATCATGTCCCATGTTTACTTTTATTTCTATATTCATTTATTCATTTATGAACATTTCTAGAGCAATGTTTTAATTTATTTAATTATATCTTGACCATATAGTTTTCTTTTGCCCCAAATAGGTGTATACCTAGGGATCAGTAATTATATTGGTATCTACTTCAGATTTAAAGCAATTGAATTACACTGTTAGGAAAAAAAAATCATTGTTATTAGCTCTGATTCCTTGTTGAATTTTGTACCAATATTGTTCTACACATTATTTTGGTAAAAGGTAAACAGTACATTTTAAATAATTTTGTTATATAAATTTACATCTTATAAAATGAAAACAAATGTAGTTGCATTAAAATTGTTTTTCATTTTTTGGCTGTCTTCATTTTACCTATAGATTTAATAACCATCTCTCTAGTGGCACTTGTTTATTTTGTAATTTATTTTATTTGTGAAAAGCATTTTGTTGTGTATCTGGGTTTCTTGTATCTGTGCATGCATATTTTACATGTAGAAATGTTTAAATAGATATGTACTTGTTAGACAACCTGCAAACAATGAAAATACTTGTGACTGAAGACAACAAGAATCTATCCAGTCCTGGAAAAACAAAGATTTGAGTTGAGTGTTTTATCTTTCAGCCCCTTGTCTAGGCCACTCAGATACCTTGTGGTGGACATGGTAGTCACTAATGATGCTTTGGAAGCTGCTTCATACTGGTAGGATATCTTTCATCAGGATGCTTTGAAAATGTTCTCTTTGTCTTTATATCTCTACTTTGTCCTCTCTGGCAAGCAGTTTATCACTTGAGCCATCTTCCATCCTTTGTTTAAATTCCAATTCTCCCTCTTGTGCTTCCTAAGTGTTGTAGAGACATGTGCTACCATGCCTTGATATTAAGTTTTATCCATGATTTTTATCATTCTGTCAAATGCACACCCTCAGTTGTTGTTCCTTCCAATCAATCATTCACTCTCATACAGGCTCCTCTGGAAAGTTTATGATTTATTTATTGTAGTTTCAACTCTACATTTGTATGCAATTTCTTATCTCTCTCTCCCTCTATTTCCTCCTCTCTCTCATTCACTCTATGTTTCTTTCATTCCTTCTCCCTTTATCTCTCCCTCTCTCCAGAATCTTATTATGCTTAGATATTCTTGCCTTATCCTAAGGAGTGGTGAAATTACAGGTGTGTGCCACTATGTCAATCTTTGATCAGAGTTCTGTTAAAAGAGCTTGAGCCAATTTATCTTTCACTATTTCTCAGTGGATTTGTTTTGGGCATGAGTATACATCACATAGCTCTGGAAGGATTTTTTTTTTCATTTTATTTATTTAAAGCTTCTTTCCTCTGGATTCTGCTCATTTTCTCAAATACATTTTTACTGCTTCTCAATGAGCTAGGAATGTCTATGTACTTTCTCATGTATCCACTATTTTATGCATGTAAACAGCTACTCAGGGTTATTTTAAACTATTTGTGTTTCCCTGGGTTTCTCCTGTATAGTTGAGTGAGTTATCAGGTGTATAGGGAATGGTGACCAAACCTCTAAATGAATTGTTCATTTCTCAGATCCTCTGCTTAATTTGTGGAGAATTCACTCTGGTTGGAAACACATCCTCCTGTCAAAGAGCTGCAGACTCAGGTCTATTCCCATCTGATGGGGCACCAATGTCATATCAATGAAATTATTCTGCCCAAATCTAGATAGGAAAACCAAAGATATTAATTGGGATTACTTTCAAGGATTACTTAGTGTATTAGTCAGCCACAAGTCCTGAATGAATCTCCAAATTTGGCACAGTTTATGGGAGGAAAGGATTTCTTGAAGCTACAGTTCCAGGGGAAGTTCTATAACAGTGAAAGATGTCCAAACAGTGAGAGAACTCCATCACCAGCAACACACACACACACACACACACACACACACACACACACACACACACAAAACATGCAGGGGGGTATAGAGGAGATTTTCTCCCCCTTTATGTAGCCTTAGGGTAGAGTCTTACAACCAGACTTGTTGACTCACTATCTCTAGAATTTTCTTTCTGCACTGCCCTCCCAAGAAGGGAAATTTTTTTCTAGCTCCTCTGAGCCTGCTTACATCCTGCACCCTACTAACAAGGCTGCCTTCCTGTAAACAACCTCAGAGACCCAACCATGATAATTAAAAAAGGTCAAGTTTATAACAAAATTTAACCATCACACTTACAGAAGATTTGGACAACTTAATGGCAGTGAAATGACATAAGAAGAGTTACTTTCCCTCCAGCAATTGTTAATTGCTTACTTGTACATGGGAGGGAGTGTGTGTGGGAAGCCTTGTGAATTTTACAGGCCACATGATGAGTTGCCACATATGTCATGTTCTGAGCCACCTTGAGAGTCTCTTCTCTCCACTACTGTTTTTCAATCCAGATTCATGGGTTACAGCAAGCATTATCTCCTGCACTGTCTGGTGCACCTCATGATGCCTGTTCCCATCCATGAAGGTATATTAAGGGTCCCCTCTTCCTAGGGTCTAATGTGGATAATTGCATTTACTTTGATTTGAAGACAGCTATAGCCATGCCAGGCCCATGGATAGAATACCACAACACAGATTCTTCTTTATTTGTTACACCTTCTAAATCAAGTCAAGTCCTATAAGCAGTAAGGACAGTCTCCCTCAGTCAACCCTTTTCTGCTATTAATCTTCTGATTGAAATAATGAGAAGTGGTGCCACAGCAGAAAGCCATAGATGCTCTCAAGTTAATTTTGATTATCTTCAGGGTTTTGTATATAAACTCTGCTCACATTTTACTTTTTCTTTTTAATATGGATTGATTTCAACATACTTAAATGGTTGGTATAAAATGTTTGTTTGATTTTGAAATTTTTGGAGATGTAAGACTTTTCAACTTATTTCCAATTCTATAGCCATAAGCATTACCTGCCCCCATGATTATATGCATTTGTTACATAATTGAGGTTAATTGAGGTTATATTCTCAAAATGATTTTATAATCTGGTGTTTGTGTTAGAGTTCCCACACAGTTATAAAATAATTGTAACATGGTCCCAGTTATTGGTTACTTCCCACACTGAACTGTTGATCAGAGACCCACAAGGTCCCCCAAATGTGGCATACTTCTGTCAAAACTCTGGAATAAAGATCCCAGGCCAAAGGTAAGACTCTATAGCTGAAGAAATCACAAAATGTCATCAAAAAACACCAAGAGATCCTGCTAGATCCAGAATGGTAACCAGCTCCCATATGGTAGCATGTGAAGCATTGGAAGGTGTTGCATGAGCTGCCAGGGGAACTTGGTCAATGATATTTGGACAAAGCCACTGATATACCATATAGACAGTTAGTTGTCACAAGAATGCTGAACATGCAACTGTGTGGAAGTGACCAGCAAGTCAAGAAATATTCATCTGTGCAATAGTAGCACTATACTGTGGAGGGTAATCAACAGCTTAATGATTGGCTAAGAGATCCACTTAGTGAGAAGGAACCCTTAACAGGAACTGGGATCCACAACATAATTCTTTGGGGGCCAAGATCTTAGGCTCCCAGAGGATATTCCCATTTCCAGAAAGCAACAGAGTGGCTACACCCACTAGGACCTAGCCAAAATAGCAATGTTGTCTCATTTAACCTATATTAATCTCACTCTCTGATAGAGATTCTGTTTGTACTTCTCCGAAGGCATTAAGAGAGCCGGGGACAACTCAATTCCACCACAAGTCATTGGATGAAGGCCGACATCCTGGCAGGAGACAAACCACACCTAGCCTTCACGAAACCTACCAGAAAGACCAATCACCATAGCAAGTCTGATAACCCATAAAAAGTCTATGGAGACAGACACCAAGGATACCAAACACAAGCCAGGGCAAAGATCCAGAGATACTTAAGCTCTCAACAATAAAGCAGACTTAAAACTCACATACTATGACTCAGGGAACTGAGCAGAAGAGGGGTGGAAAGAATATAAGAGCCATGGTGGGGAAGAATATTCAAAGACATAGCCCTCCTCAGCAGAAATACACAAGTTGGAAAGAAAAAAAAAAGAATGAATGAAAAACTGGCTACCTCTGGTGCAGTTCATAACACCCTATCCTATGGACCGATCCAGTATGTGCACTGAGGAAGTACCCCAGTGGGTAGAGGACAGAGAGGAAGGAAACAGGGACACATTCACAAGATTTACTCATACAATAAACATAATTATTCATAATAAAGATATTTTTAAAAAGTGCATCATATTTCTTTGCATTAAGTCATCATAATTTATTTATCTAAACATTTACTACTGGATATTTAGGTTAAATCTTTTTTCAAGGTAGGGTATTACTCTAGCCCAGGCTGACATGAAACTCACTATGTAGTCTCAGGTTGCCTCAAACTCAAAGTAATCCTCCTACTTCTGTCCCCCAAGTGCTGGGATTAAAGGCATGTGCCACCATGTTCAACGTTAGGTTAAAAATTTTGCCTTTATGAACTGCCATAAATATTTTGCATACGAATCCCTCTCCTAAAGTAATTTTTTTTTGTTTTTTTGAGGTAGGGTTTTGCTCTAGTCCAGGCTGACCTAGAATTCCCTATGTAGTCTCAGGGTGGCCTTGAACTCATGGCAATCCTCCTACCTCTGCCTCCTGAGTGCTGGGATTAAAGGTGTGCACCACTACACCCGGCTCTAAAGTAATTACTATAATTAGAATTTTGTAAAATTCTTTCCAAAAACTCATAACAATTTACTCCTGTAAATTGTAGGAGACTGTAAAATGACACCATTAGCCATGTTGAGAATTAACATTGTATGTATATATGCACTTTGCTACCTAAATAACTGCAAAGATCTGAAACTTTTTGAATTGCTTTTATAAATGACTTTATTCAGCTCAGCTCTGTAATTATTTAAGATGAATGGATATGTTTTCCCCCTTGGCTACTTGATTCACTATGTTTCCTTGAAGCTGAGTATCATATCATTTCACATTGCTGCTTATATTTCAAACGGATCAAATTCTAGAAAGCAGCACTCTCATTTTAACTGCTCTATGACGCTAAATCATTCACCTAACTCCTAAGGTTAAATTTTTAATTAGGTCACAGGAATATATTTTGACTTTCAGGTTGTATAACCTAATAATTTTTAATGTTGCTATCAAATTTTCATACAAAGTTTAGGAAAAGATGAAAAGTAAATTATTTTAAAATTTTTTCTTTATTCTAATACTTTCTGAGAAGGTGATAACACTTGACTTTTTCACCATATATACAAAGTGTGAATGCATGAACATGGTGATTGCGTTTTTGAGGATATGCAAATATTTTTCTAAGTAATTTTTCAAGCAATTAATCATAGTTCATACTTCTTTTAAAATGGTGGATTAAGTATAGAAAGATAATGAGGATTTCATAGCATAGCACCTTGTCTAAAAGTAACAATGTTCATGCATTGACTCAAAAAAAATCTAGTGATGTTTAGTATCTTCACTAACATGTTCTTTTCACAATTAACCATCTACATGAAAATTCTGCTTCTTATGTCCTAGTATAGCAGAATTATCTTACAATAGTAAGAATTGTTTTTTATATATTTGGTTTAGGAATATATTTGATAATTAACTTACCATCTAAAAATGTACCCATAAAATTCCCTTTCTTAAAATGATTTAGGATATGATAAGCTAATTATCAAATATATCCCTCAACCAAATATATAAAAACAAATTCAGTATCTGTGATATTGTCCCTATTAATAGGTGATATATTGGGGTTAGTGAGATATATCATTGAGGATAGCATGCAACTATGAGGCCCTAAGCGTTGTATCTAAAACCCACATTAAAAAATTACAGTCATGGTAATGCACACTTGTATTCTCACAACTGATGAAGTAGAAAACAAAGATTCTTGGGGCATGCTGACAGGTCAGTTTAACATCCTTGGTGAACTCCAAGCCAATGAGAGACACTGTCTCAAAAAAGTATTTGGCATTCCTGAGTAACAATAGCTGAAGTTGCCCTTTGTTCTCTACAACTACCTGCACACATGTATGTTCACAAATCACATGCACACACACACAAAGAGGTAATAATTTTCCTGACCCCTTAAATTTGAAATTGTATTCTTTCTCTTATCTTTATTCTGAATAATATTGCAGCAATATTAATATAAGTTTAGAAGATAGGGTTTGTAGTCTCTTGTTTTCAATCCCTGAAATTGCTTCCTTGAGATCATCATTGAAAGAATCTCATCTTTCTTTTTTTTTTAATTTTATTTTTATTTTTATTATCCATAATGAGTTGCATTATTCAGTGGGCAAACAATGAGTTGTTATCCCCAATTCCCTAACGCCCCCCCTCCCCAATCAGCTGGATATTCTCCTCCGTGGGCCATCTGGATCAGTCCCTGTGGCAGGGGACCCTGGATAGTTTAGTACTTAGTCCGGTCCTCATGGC
>PVHP010027594.1:0-23768 GCA_004024765.1 Zapus hudsonius | reverse complement strand
TAGAGAATCTCAGAACAAGAGGGAGCTAATTATTAGTAAAAGGAAATAAAAAAGTGAAATATCTACCCCAGAATGGTATATTGGTAAGTGCCTCCCCCACCTCACCCTGCTCCTATAATCCTGCCTTTGTTTCCCTGTAATCTTGCATCTGTGGTTAAGACTGAGAATGGCCTGGCCATGGGTTCTATAGATATGGAAAAAAATGTGCAAATGCCCAGGTTACTGGAAAAGCCTGTAAAGATTCCCTGAATTGTGATGCATGTTTGGATTCCTTTAAAGGATCGGATGAACTTAGCTCTGGGCTTTTTTGCCTCTGTCCGGCTATGGATACGCACTTGAGCCCTGGGCATGCCTGGTTATTTTTAATAAAACCCTTTGCGTGTTGCATAGGAGAGTTGGTCAGAGTCTTCTTTTGAGTTGGGGGTCCGAGGTCCTAACAAGCTAACAGTAGGCAGAACCATCAGTCAACAGGCCCCTATTTCTATCAATAATATAACAGTTTTTAAACTCTAGTATTAGAACTCTCCATGTAGCTTCAGAGCTTTGAACTTTTCTATCAGAATAACACAAAATTTAACACTTTTCAGTTATTTGAATTCAAATTGGCCACCAACTGTAAGCACACTTTTAATCCCAGCACTGGGGAGGTACAGATAGGATTACATGAGTTGAGGCCACCTTGAGATTCCATAGTGAATTCCAGGTCAGCCACCACCCCCCCAAAAAAATTAAATAAATAAAAATTTCAAAAGCATTTTAAAAGCTAGGCGTGGTATCCCACACCCTTAATCCCAGCACTCTGGGAGGCAGAGTAGGAGAATTTCAGTGAGTTCAAGGCCACCCTGAGACTAATTCCAGGTCAGCCTAGGCTAGAGCAAGACCCTAGACCCTACCTCAGAAAAACAAAAAAACTACCAAGTTGGGAGAGAGAAAGAGAGACAGACGGACAGACAGAGGAAAACACTAACTTACCTAGAGATGCTAAATATACTTCTGAGTCGTGCAAGGGAGCCCAGGGCTTTACAGGCGGCTGGACAGCAAGGTCTGCTGCCTCAGTCTGGCCATCTCCTGTAGGGTAAGAATCCACAAAGGAGTCCGAGAAGGCATTGCTGGCAACATCTTGGGCAGGGCTTGGCAGACAAGAGCAGATTTCAGCCCAGAGATCCCCGCCAGATCTTGTGGCTGCAGAGTCGCTGTTCTCCAACATTTTCATTTGGAGTTGGGGCTGGACTTAGAGGTTCAAGAGAGTAAGGAAATAGTTTAATAAGTGCATGGTACTCACATATTTCTTTACCCACAGGACTATGTGGGAGAGTATGTTTCAAATATAATCTGTACAAATTATATAAAATTTTGAAAAAAGATAAGTCTTTTTTCCGAGGTTGGGTCTCACTCTAGCCTGGAACTTGCTCTGCAGTCCCTGGCTGGCCTCAAATTCACAGTGATCCTCCTACCTCTGCCTCCTGAGTGCTGTCTGCCACCAAGCCAGGCTACCTTCTTAATTTTTGTGGAACAAGAAAAGATTTTTTAAGATTGTTATCTAGCTGGGCATGGTGGCACACGACTTTTATTCCAGCACTTGGAAGGCAAAGGTAAGAGGATCACTGTGAGTTTGAGGCCAGCCTGGGACCAGAGTGAGACCCTATCTCAAAAAAAAAAAGTTAAGAATGCCCTTAGTCTGGGGTGCTGGCTCAGTGGTCAAAGGCACTTGCTAGCTGGGTGTGGTGGCGCACGCCTTTAATCCCAGCACTCGGGAGGCAGAGTTAGGAGGATTGCCATGAGTTCAAAGCTACCCTGAGACTACATAGTGAATTCCAGGTCAGCTTGGACTAGAGCGAGACCCTACCTCGAAAAACAAAACAAAACAAACAAACAAAAAAGCACTTGCTTACAAAGCCTGTTGGCCTAGGTTCAATTCCCAAGTACCCACATAAAGCCAAATGTGTAAACAGCACATGTGTCTGGAGTTCATTTGCAGTGGCAAGAGGACCTGGTGCAGCTACACACACACTCTCTCTTTCTCTCTCTCTCTCTCATAAATAAATAAGCTATTTTTAAAAATATCTTTCTTATCAATAATTAGTTACATTAAATGGTACCTCCATTTCCCTCCTCGCTATCGTCAACCCACTGGGGGCCCTCCTTGTAGCCAGTCCCCCCCCCTTAGATACATTGTATGGGCAAATATTGTGTTGGTATCCCATTTCCCTCCTCCCTGTCCCCAACACACTGGGTATCCTCCTCAGTGGGGATGCTGGATCAACCTGTGGATTGGAGGGTTATGGGTAGCACAAGAGTCAGATATTCTCCCCCACCATGGATTTTACAATCTTTCTGCCCCCTCTTCCGCTCAGTTCCCTGAGTCATGGTGGGTGAGTTTTTTTTTAATATTTATTTATTTATTTAATATTTTATTTATTCATTTCAAGCAGAGATACAGAGAGAGAAAGAGAGAGAGAGAGAATACCAGGGCCACCATCTTGTGGGTCTGGCTTATATGGGTCTGGCTTAGAAATGAACCCGTGGCCTTAGGCACTGGAGGCAAGTGCCTTAACCGCTGAGCCATCTCTCCAGCCCAGGTGGGTGAGTTTTAAGTCGGCTTTATTGTTGAGATCTTAAGTGTCTCTGGACGTCTGAAAAGCTGTTTTTTAAAAAGCCAGGCATTGGGGCTCAAGAGATGGCTCAGCAGTTAAGACACTTGCCTACAAAGTCTAAGGACCTGAGTTCAAGTCTCCAGTACCCACATAAAGCCAGATTTATAAAGTGGTACATGCATCTGAAGTTTGTTTGCAGTGGCTTGAGGCCCTGGCACAGCCATTCTATCTCCTATCTCTCTTGGCTTGCAAAAAAAAAAAAAAAATGCTGAGCATGGTGGCACACACCTTTAGTCCTAGAACTCAGGAGGCTGAGGTAGGATGATCGCTCTAAGTTGAAGGCCATCCTGAGTTACAGAGCGAGTTCCAGGTCAGCCTGGGCTAGAGTGAGACCCTACCTCAAAAACGAAAAAAGGAATTTCTATAAATCCTGACACAAAAGCCCAGATTAAGAGTGTCAAATCCACTTATATAAGCTTACAAAGCCTGCCTGCTGGCCTGGGGTCAATGCTAGGAACCATGGCTCATCCCAGCATTGGGAGGCTGAGGCAGGAGTACTGCCAAGAGTTGGAGGCCAGCCTCAGCTGCATAGGAAGTTCCAGGAAACATGGGGATGAGCAATAGAGAAATGACACTGGATGTTCTGCTCTGGCCTCTGTAGGTGGGCATGGGGCATGCACATCTGCCACACACACCAAAAAAAATATAAATGAACACATACTGCAAAGTCATGAACTCATTATATTTATCAGCTGGGCTATGTATCTCATGTTCCTTTTTTATAACTTTAAAATTTTTATTAGCATTTTTTTTCACTTTTTTTTTTTCCAGGCAGGATCTCATTCTAGCCAGGCTGACCTGGAACTCATATTGTAGCCAAAGGCTGGCCTCAAACCCACAGCAATCCTCCTACCTCAGTCTCCCAAGTGCTGGGATTACAGGTATGTGGATGCCACCATGTCCATTTTATTACTATTTCTTTTTTCCTGAGGCAATCTGACCTGGAACTCACTATGCAGTCCGAGGCTGGCTTGAACTAACAGTTGATCCTCCTACCTCTGCCTCCTGGGTGTTGGGATTAAAGGTGTACATCCACATTTGGCAATTATTACGATTTTATTTTTAAATATTTTTTATTTATTTGCAAGCGGGGGGGGGGGAGAGAGAGAGCATATCAGGGCCTCTTTGTCACTGCAAACAAGATCCAGAAACATGTGTGCCACTCTGTGCATCTGGCTTTCTGTGGGTACTGGGGAATTACACTAAACCTAGGCAGCCAGGCTTTGCAAGCAAGTACCTCTAGCCGCTGAGCCATTTCTCCAGCCTGATTATTCCTATTTTAACTGTACATACTCATGGGATGCAGCATGATAACCTGACAAATGTATGCAATGTGTAATTATCAAATCTGGATAGTCAGCACTTAATAGGCATTGCCTGTGAGGTCCAGACCAGCCTTAACCCAGGAAGCAGGAAAGGGAGGGAGGAGGCTCCAAAGGGAGCTGCTCAAAGCAAACACCACCCAGCTCTGATGTACTGCTTCTTGAGCCACGGGGACCCAGCGAAGCCCACGCCTGCTCTCCCCGGGGTCCGCAGCCCCTGCTCCCAGCGCGTCCAGGCCTCAGACACAGCTGCCCGGGACGGGCTGGCGGGATGCACCGGGCCCTCGCGCCCTCGGTGATGCCCCTGGGCCACGCAGGGCAGGTGGGCACCCCGACCCTCCTCACCTACTGCGATCGCCTGCCCGGCTGGCTGCCCGCCGGCGCTCGGCTCGCTCCGTCCGCCGCCGGGGACCCGGAAGACGCGAGAGGGGCGGAGTCTGTGACGCGACTCAAGTCCTCCAATTACCAGAGGCCCTGCAGCTTCCGAGAGATGATTGGCCTAAGGACGAGGTGGGCGGGACTAGCAGTTGCCGGGATACAGAGAATTCGTGGCTGGAGCGCAGGTCCTTAGGGGTGGGTGGGGCTGACTGTGAGTCTGAAGGTTCAATCCTCCACCTGCCCATCCAGGTGGGGCAGGGAAGGTTCTAGTCCTCCACCCAGCCCTGACTGGTGGGACATGAAAGCCCAGGATATCAGTGAGTGAATTTGCATTTCTCTGATGGTATTAAAATGATTTTTAAAAAAGCCAGGTGTGGTTGCACACGCCTTTAATCCCAGCACTCGGGAGGCAGAGGTAGGAGGATCACCATGAGTTCAAGGCCACCCTGAGACTACAGAGTGAATTCCAGGTCAGCCTGGGCTAGAGCAAGACCCTACGTCGGAAAAAAAAAATACATTTTCTCAAACTCCCAACTGTAAACTAACAATCTGAATTAACAATTTGGAATACTACGAATTCATCTGTGTCCTCTCTATATGATTTACGTGAAAAAAAAAAAGAAAAAAAAAAAAAAAAAAGCCAAAAAAAAGCCGGGCGTGGTGGCGCACGCCTTTAATCCCAGCACTCGGGAGGCAGAGGTAGGAGGATTGCCGTGAGTTCGAGGCCACCCTGAGACTACATAGTGAATTCCAGGTTAGCCTGGGCTAGAGTGAGACCCTACCTCGAAAAAAAAAAAGAAGCTATATGATTTACGTGTGCATAAACATATCCACACCAGCCGAGCATGGTGGCACACGCCTTTGATCCCAGCACTCAGGAGGCTAAGGTAGTAGGGCCACCATGAATTCCAGGCCAGCCTGGGTTACTAACAAAGTGAGTTTCAGGTCAGCTTAAGCCAGAGTGAGACAAAATAAACCGGGCATGGTGGCTCACACCTTTAATCCCAGCACTCCAGAGGCAGAGGTAGGAGCGTCCATGTCAGTTAAAAACAACAACAAACAAAAAAGTAGATCTTGGGCTTGGAAAGCTAAAACCAAACCTAGCCTCATCTCTAGACCAGCAATCCTTTATCTTGGCTTCCACTTTACTGTAGGTTTCCACTCTTCTGTTTTGTGGTGTATTTGTATTATTTTGTAACAGGGTCTCCCTGTGTAGCCCAAGCAGGCCTGGAACTCACAATCCTTCTGTTGCCACCTCCCAAATGCTGGGATTACAGATGTGCACCCCCCACATCTAAAGTAGGGGTCAAGAGATTCAGACGCCAGGACAGCGATTGCCTCCAGAGCAAGCCCTTTTATCTAATTAGGGTGGACCTTTGTCAGGAGCTAGCTGAGTGGTCCAGAACTCAGACGGGCTGACTCAGGAGGGGCCAGTCCACTCAGGTTGCTAGACTGAGGAAGAAGTAGGGGCTCTGCTGCTGAGGAAATGCTTGAAGCCATCTTGGATGAGGCTGGATCAGATGCAAGTTCTAGTTTTGCCAGGGCAGGCGGGGTGGCATCTCCTTGTTCTTCTTTTGGGCTTGTTCCTGGCTGACTGCCTATAAAATAGCTATCTTGCCAGGCATGGTGGCACACACCTTTAATCACAGCACTTGGGAGGCAGAGGTAGGAGGATCACTGTGAGTTTGAGCCAGCCTGGAACTACAGAGTGAGTTTAAAGTCAGTCTGGGCTAGAGTGAGACCCTGGCTCAAAACTATAAAAAAGATAAAAAAATAAATAAAGCTATCTTGTTCCTGTCTCTCCTTCAGTAATGGTAGGAAGTTTAGCTCAATGATAGAGTGCTTGGGGTCATGGGATGGATTCCTCTGCATAGTCAAAAAAAAAAAAATGCAATAAAAAAAAATAGTCCTGGCTGGGCATGGTGGCGAAAGCCTTTAATCCCAGCACTCGGGAGGCAGAGGTAGGAGGATTGCCATGAATTCAAGGCCACCCTGAGACTACACAGTGAATTCCATGTCAACCTGGACTAGAAGGAGACCCTACCACGAAAAACCAACCAACCAACCAACCAAACAAACAAAAAACCCAAAAAGGGCTAGAGAGATGACTCAGTGCTTAAGGTGCTTGCCTTCAGAGCCTAACGACCCCAAGTTCCATTCCTCAATGCCAGATACAAGGCCTAAGGCCCCTGGTTCAGTTCCCCAGGACCCACATGGGCCAGAACCACAAGGTGGTGGCCTTGGCTCTCTCTCTCTCTCTCTCTCTTTCTGTATCTCTCTGCTTGAAAATGAATAAATAAAATATTTTTAAAAAATGAATAAATAAAATATTTTTTAAAAGTCAGATGCAGAAGAGGGGCTCTTATGCTTCTGGAGTTCATTTGCAGTGGCTGGAGGCCTTGTAGTGCCCATTCTCTCTGACTCTTCTGTCTCTCTCTGCTTGCAAATAAACAAACGAATGCATAAATAAATAAATAAATAAATAAATAAATAAATAAATAAATAAATAAATAAATAAAAAGGGGCTGGGGAGATGGCTTGGCTGTTAAAGGTGCTTGTTTGCAAAGCCTGCCAATTTCCCATTGCCCACATAAAGCCAGATGCACAACATGGTGCATGCATCTGGAGTTCGTTTGCAGCAGCAGCAAGAGGCCCTGGTGTGCCTGTTTTGCTCTCTCAAGAGACCCTGGTATGCCACTTTTTCTCTTTCTGCCCCTCTCTCTCAAATAGTTTTATTTTGTTTTTCCAGGTAGGCTCTCACTTTAGCCCCGGCTGACCTGGAATTCACTATGTAGTCTCAGGGTGGCCTTGAACTCATGGCGATCCTCTTATCTCTCTGTCTACCGAGTGCTGGGATTAAAGACATGCGCCACCATGCCTAGCTTCAAATAAATAATTTTTAAAAAGAAGAGAAGGAAGAGACGAAGGCACCGTGGCACAAGCCTTTAATCCCAGTCCTCAGGAGGCTGAGGTAATAGGATCTTCATGACTTAGCCTACATCTACAGTGAGTTCCAGATCATCCTGGGCTAGAGTGAAACCCTGCCTCAAAAATTAGACTCATGTTGGCCCACTAAACGATGTAACTCATTATGGACAATAAAAAATTAAAAACTTAGAAAGAGAAAAAACACGATACAATGGTGGTTCTGTGTTTTTGCTTTTTGTTGTTTTATTTCATTTTGTTTGTTTTGTTTTTGTGACATGGTCTCCTGTACCCCAGGCTGGCCTCAAATTTCCTATGAAGCGGAGAATGACCTCGAATTCCTGATCCCCGACTTGCAGAGTGCTGGAATTACCAGGCACGAGCCACCATGCCCGGCTCCCTCGGGGAACCGAGCCTATCTACCCGGAACGGACCCGATCGCCTCCGTTCGGTCACAGAACTCCCCAAGATTCCCTTCAACGTGAGGTCCCGCAGCCTCTCATTCATACATTCACTCCGCCACGCACGGGGCCGCGCTGATTGGCTGGTGCCGGAGGGTCCGCACTGATTGGCTGATTCGGCGACGTCATCCGGTCGCGACCCGGCGCGGCGGTAGCCACGCCACCATGCGGCCGGGCGGCCCCCGGTGGTGGCGGGCGGTGGTGCAGTGGCGCTCGGAGCTCGGGCCCCGCCGCCTGGCCGGTACGTGCGGAGGCTGCGCGGAGGCGATGACCGAGGCGGCGGGCGGGCCGGAGCCTCTGGCCCAGCGGAACGGAGACGCCGGCGGCGACGCGGGGAGCGGGGAGCCGCCTCCAGGGCGCGCGGGGCCGGCGGACGCGGGGAGCGGGGAGCCGCCTCCGGGGCGCGCGGGGCCGGCGGACGCGGGGAAGAAGCGGCGAGGCCCGGCCGGTGAGCGTACGGTGCCGCCCCCGAAGAAGCGGCGGGCCGGAGTGAGCTTCGGCGACGAGCACTTCGCCGAGACCAGCTACTACTTCGAGGGCGGCCTGCGCAAGGTGCGGCCCTATTTCTTCGACTTCCGCACCTACTGCAAGGGCCGCTGGGTGGGCCGCAGCCTGCAGCACGTGTTCGGTACCGAGTTCCGAGCCCAGCCGCTCGCCTACTACGAGGCCGCCGTGCGGGCGGGGCGCCTGCGACTCAACGAGGAGCCGGTGGACGACCTCGGCGTCGTGCTCAAGGTGGAGTCCCGTGGGCCTTTCTCGGGCTTAGGGAGACGTGCGTCCTCGGAAGCCATCTCCCCAACCAGACAGCCTTTCTGTGCTCCTGTTCACGTGTGTCCACAGCGAGGTGCCAGGAAACACACTTTGAAGTTCTTGCGTTCCTTTGACGCACTGCCTGTGACATGCTTACGCACGTAGATCTCTAGGAGTTATCATAGCTGTTTTCATTCGTCTTCTAACTGTTCTGGACACAAAGCATTTCATGTGCGCTAATGGTAAATCCTAGTGGCAGATTTGAGAGTAGATCTTACTTCCTCGTTTTACTTCTGAGGGCAACCGTGTCACTTGA
This sequence comes from Zapus hudsonius, assembly GCA_004024765.1. Taxonomy (NCBI): domain Eukaryota; kingdom Metazoa; phylum Chordata; class Mammalia; order Rodentia; family Dipodidae; genus Zapus; species Zapus hudsonius. The sequence continues at coordinate 14,962 of PVHP010027594.1, read as the reverse complement.
CAGTTTGTCAAGAAGAGAGATTACAGTTGGCTGGAAGGTGCTTTGATGACTTCTTTAAAATTCTCTCCCACCTAAGAATTTCCGAACACTGGCTCACCGTGATCATGAGCCACACAAAGTAATTTTAGCCTTTGGGAATCAGGTCTTCCATCCCACAGCTCCGATCTCAGAGTGACCTTCGCATTTAGATAAGGACACAGAAGTGTACATGACTTGCTCAAGATTGTGTGCGTCGGTGACGTGTCCAATCTAGGTGTAAGTGATTCTGGACTAACCGCATGGTGGCGTGTGTGCAAAGTTATAACTGATGCTTTATGGAGGCTTCCCCTTTGTATAGAATATGCAAATTCGGGGCTGGGGGGGGGATAGCTCTGTTGGTAAAGCATTTACCTCTCAAGCATTAGATGTGATTTCAAATCCCCAGAGCCCATGTGTGGTGTTTGTCTATAACCCTAGCACTTGGAAGGCACAGACAAGGAATCCCTAGGGACCGATGGCTGGCTAGATTTGCCAAGTCAGTGAAAGATCTTGTTTCAGCAAGGTGGAGAACAGTAGAGGGAGACACCTGACATCAACCTCTGACATCCATACACGTGCACACATACAAAATTAATTGTGGGGGGAGGGGCTGGATAGATGGTTACTGGTTTGCTTGCAAAGTCTAACCGGTCTACCTTCAATTCCCCAGTACCTACATAAAGCCAGGTGCACAAAGTGATCCATGCATCTGGAGTTTTTTTTTTTTTTTTCTTCATCAGCAGGGGGCTTTGGTGTGCTCATTCTCTCAATTTTTTTTTTTTTTTGTTTTTTTGAGGTAGGGTCTCACTCTAGCCTAGGCTCACTGGAATTCACTATGTAGTCTCAAACTGGCCTAGAACTCACAGCAATCCTCCTTCCTCTGCTTCCCAAGTGCTGGGATTAAAGGGGTACACCACCACACCTGGCTCAAATGATTAAGAAAAAATAATAGTCAGGTGTGGTAGGTAGCACACACCTTTAATCCCAGCACTTGGGATGCAGAGGTAGGAGAATCATTGTGAGTTCAAGGCCATCTGGGACTACAGAGAGTTCTAGGTCAGCCTGGGCTAAGTGAGTCTCTACCTTGAAAAAGAAAAAAGAATATATAAATTAACAAAACCAGAAAACGTCCAGAATCTCTCCACTCAGAGATTTTGTCATTAACATTTTTGTGTTCTTTTTTAAATATAATTTTTAAATTTTATTTATTTGTAAGCAGAGAGAGAAGAGAGACAGAATGGGTACACCAGGGCCTGCAGCTGCTGCAGAGGAACTCCAGATTCATGTGCCACTGTGCATTACTTTACGTGGGTTTTCATGGGTACTGGGGAATTGAACTCAGGTTGTTAGGTTCTGTAGGCAAGTACCTTAACTGCTGAGGCATCTCTCTATAGCGCTTTGTGTACTTTCCAATGTCAGCTGTGTGTGTGTGTGTGTGTTTTACAAAATGAGTTCACACTATGCACACTGCCTTCTCTGCTTAAGGACATACTATGGCTATTCTTCCATGTCAGGAACAGGAGAACCTGGATGTGAGGTTGACTGCATACAGGCTGATGGTCCCCAACTGACTGGTTTTGTATATGTTTCACAGGACAATGATTTCTTGAGGAACACTGTGCACAGGCATGAGCCACCAGTCACAGCAGAGCCGATCCGCCTACTAGCTGAGGACAAAGATGTGGTGGTTGTTGACAAGCCTTCCTCCATTCCTGTCCACCCCTGTGGCCGTTTCCGACACAACACGGTCATCTTCATCCTAGGCAAGGAGCACCAACTGAAGGAGTTACACCCCTTGCATCGGCTTGATCGCCTTACCTCAGGGGTGCTCATGTTTGCCAAGACAGCTGAGTTCTCTGAGAAGATTCATGAGCAGGTTCGGGACCGGCAGGTGAGCTAGACTTGTGTCCATGTAGACTGCTTTCAGGGCTCACAAGTGTCAGCACGTCATGGAGTTCTAGATCTGAAGTGAGCCTTGAAGTTTATCTGCTTCAGCACCTGAAGTGCCAAACCCAGTTATCCTGTGTGTTTCAGAAGCTCTCCTCCACTTTTATTTATTTTTTTTTTGTTTATTTGGGTTTTCAAGGTAGGATCTTCTCTAGCTGAGGCTAACCTGGAATTCATTATGTATGTAGTTTCAGGTGGCCTTGAACTCACTGATCCTTTGCCTCCCAAGTGCTGGGATTAAAGGCCTGCACCACCATGCCTGGCTATTCCCGCAAGTTTTTAAGGTTTTTTGGAGAGCACACTTGGTGGGAAGGCTCTGGAAAAGGTTGGAAGAAGCTGGTATTGATTATAGTGTTGAGACCTGGAATTTGGGATCTGGACCATAATGCATTCATCAAGGGCATGCTATACATAGCACCCATTGCATTGGAGCCTGATCTACTACATGCTGAGAGCAGCCCTGGGAGGTCAATGCTTATCTAACCTCATATTTTCTAGATACAGAGATTTAAAAAGCTTGAGGGAGGTTGGGGGGTGGTGCAGGCCTTTAATCCCAGCACTTGGGAGGTAGGAGTGGGAGCATCACTGGCAGTTCAAGGCCACCTTGACACTACATAGTGAATTCCAGATCAGTTTGGGCTAGAGCCAGACCCTACCTCAAGAAACCAAAAAAGTTGCCAGGCGTGGTGGTGCACACTTTTAATCCCAGCACTCTGGAGGCAGAGGTTGGAGGATCACTGTGAGTTCAAGGCCACCCTGAGACTACATAGTGAATTCCAGAGACCCTACCTCGAAAAAACAAAAACAAACAAACAAGAAAAACAAAAAAGTTAACAAGAGGGAGGTAGGGAGGATCGAGAAACTGACAGATGCTGACACTAGGGTTCGAATACTCTCTGGCATTGTTGCATGGGTGTTCTGATCACTGCAGAAGGTTTGGGCTTTCAGCTGACTTGATCCCTCTTCCTCCTGTGTAGCTGGAGAAGGAGTATGTGTGCCGGGTAGAAGGGGAGTTCCCTGACAAGGAAGTGATCTGCAAGGAACCCATCTTAGTGGTGTCTTACAAGATAGGAGTGTGCCGTGTAGATCCCAGGGGCAAGCCCTGTGAGACCGTGTTCCAGAGACTTGGCTACAATGGCCGCTCCAGTGTGGTGAGGTGCCGGCCACTGACAGGCCGCACTCATCAGATCCGTGTCCACCTCCAGTTCCTGGGCCACCCCATTCTCAACGACCCCATCTACAATTCAGCTGCCTGGGGGCCCTCCAGAGGCCAGGGTGGGAACATTCCCAAGACAGATGAGGAACTGCTCCAGGACCTGGTTGCAGAGCACCAGGCCAAACAAAGCCTGGATGTGCTAGATCTATGTGAGGGTGACCTGTCCCCAGGACTCATGGAGTCTACAGCTCCCCCATCAGAGTTTACCAAGGGAAGCCTGGAAGAGCTGGCTACAGCTGCCCAGAAGACGGATGGAGTCGTGAAGGCAGCCCCTCAGCATCTGGACACACCAGGGAAGGCAGCAGATGTCTTGAGTGAAGAGACAGACCCACTCTGTGCAGAGTGCCGGCTGGTGCGACGGGATCCCTTGCCCCAGGACCTTGTGATGTTCCTGCATGCCCTTCGCTATAAAGGGCCAGACTTTGAATATGTTTCCCCCATGCCTGCCTGGGCGCAGGATGACTGGCGAGAAGACTGAGAAATGTGGCAATGGAGGGGCTGCTGCTCTGGTGGGGACAGGACTGAGCCCACTGTTGGAACTCAGGGTTTTGGGAAGGAGGCTTGAAAGGGACTTGCTCATACTTTATATCTCCTGGAGACTTTAAGTTGTAAATATATCCATTTTTCTAACATCTTGTGTGTCAGGTTTTCTTACTTTTCCTCCCCATGCTAGGTATTGAAAGAAGGCCTCTTGCTCTGCTCACCGGATGCTGGGATGGATCATAGGCATAAGATACATGCCTAGCTCCTTTTAAAATATTTTTTCCAGTTTTTTACAGTAGGGCCTCATTCTAGCTCTGACTCACCTGAAACTCACACTGTTGCCCTAACTGAAACTCGTGATCCTCTTACCTCAGCCTCCTGAGGGCTGGGATTAAAGGTGTGCACACCTTACCTGGACCTTTTTTTTTTTTTTCTCATATTTTTCTTTATATCTATTTACTACTTAAAGCACAGAGAGAAAGACAGAGAGAATGGGCATGCCAGGGCCTCCGACCATTGCAAACAAACTCCAGGTGCATGCTCCACTTTGCATCAGCTTTTATGTGAGCACTGGGAAATTGAACCTAGGTTGTTAGGCTTTGCAGACAAATGCCTTAACTGCTGAGCATCCCTCCAGCCCTGGACTTTTTTTTTTTTTTTAGCAGCAAAAGTGAATATGGGTGTGCCAGGGCTTTTGCTATAAACAAACTCTAGGTGCATGTGCCATTTTGTCATGGGTACTGGGGAATCAAACCTGGACTGACAGACTTTGCAAGCAAGTGCCTTTAATCACTGAGCCATTTCCCCAGCTTTTTTTTTTTTTTTTCTTCAAGTTTTGTTGTTTTCAAGGTAGGGTCTCCCTTTAGTCCAGGCTAACCTGGAACTCATTCTGTAGCTCCAGGCTGGCCTCCAACTCTTCAGTGATCCTCCTACCCCTGCCTCTCTGTTTTAGGCAAGGCCTCACTCTCACCCTTACTGGCCTGGAGCTCACTTTGTAGTCCAGGTTCACTTTGGACTCATGGTGATGATCCTCTTAGCTCAGCCTCCCAAGTGCTGTGATTAAAGGCCTGTGTCATCACCCCTGGCTCAGTGGGCATTGTGGTTTTGCTCCTGATCTCGGGAAAAGTTCATAGTCTTCCATAATTTGTATGATATGAGTTTGGGACTTTTCATAAATGCCCTTTTCCATATTGAGAACTTTTTCCTGTGCTAGGCAAATGCACTATTACCGAGCTCTGTATCTTCAGCTGTTTTTCTTTTTGAGGTAGAGTGTGGAACTCACTCTAGTCTCAGGCTGTCCTCAAACTCATTGTTATCCTTCTACCTCTGCCTCCCAAGTGTGGAATTAAAAGATGTGCACCACCATGCCAGACTTCGTTTTTCTTTTCACTCCCCACTTCTTTCCCCTTTCCTCCCCTTTGTTCCCCGTCACTGTTTTCTTGAATTTGACATATAGCTAATTTCCTGTCTCAGCCTGCTATGTAGTTGAAGATGACAGACATGTGTAACCATGCCCAACAGTCACGTGTTTTCCTCCCCTCTTTCCTTCCTTTTCTTCCTCCCCTTCCCTGTCTGTCTGTATGTCTCCTTTCTTTTTTTTTTTTTTTTTTGGTTTTTCGAGGTAGGGTCTTACTCTAGCCCAGGCTGACCTGGAATTCACTCTGTAGTCTCAGGGTGGCCTTGCTGACCTGGAATTCACTCTGTAGTCTCAGGGTGGCCTTGAACTCATGGCAATCCTCCTACCTCGCCTCCCGAGTGCTGGGATTAAAGGCGTGCGCCACCACGCCCGGCTTCCTTTCTTTTTAACTATGGATTAAAAAATTATTTATTTGCAAGGAGGTAGGAAGATCACTATGAGTTCAAGGCCAGCCTGGGCAAGATTGAGACTATGCCTTGAAAAACAAAAAACAAAACAAAATGAAAGTTGGTGACACAAGGGCTGAAGAGAAGGCACAGCAGTTAAGCCACTTGCTTACAAAGCCAGATGCACAAAGTGGAGCATGCATCTGGAGTTCATTTGTAGAGGCAGAAGGCCCTGGTGGGCCCATTCTCTTTCTCTCTTTCTCTGCTTGCAAATAAATAAATATTAAGAGTTGCTCACTCATCATCTTCCAGGACATAGCTCATCCTTACTAAGCACTGGACCATTCTCCCTGGAGAACCTCACTGTCAACAAAAGCAGTGAGTTTTCCTGAAGCTGGATCCAGAGAATAAGGTCCATTTCCCAAGTAGTAGTACCAGTTGGAGTCTCTTGGTATTATATTTGGGCCAACGTAATTTCCCATGGGCCTCCAGAGACTTGGGAGACCTGTAATAAGCAGTATGCCTTGCAGGAGTAACTAGTGGAGAAGGAGTGTTTCTTTGACCTGTGATCTGTTGAAGTTGGGAGGTCTTTTTCCAGAATTGCAACCTTTCCTGTTTTGTGGAAGTCCCACCGTCGCAGCTTCCACTGCATGGCGCTGCTAGCTCCCACAAACTCATCTCCTTAATTTAAATTGCTTTTCCTTTAAAGTTCCCCCCCCATCTCTACAATAGCCTGGCCTGGTGATTCTTTTTACTCCCTTAAAAAAAAAGAGAACATAAGTTTTTTGTTTTTGTTGTTTTTTTAATAGACAAGATCAACAGACAATCCCTGCACTTGGGAAGTAGAGATAGGAGGATGGCTGAGGTCACCCTGAGACTACATAGTGTGTTGGGCACTGCCTGTTGGCACTGCTACTGAGGGCATGGAGAACAAAGGGTTAAGGATGTATGAGTGAGGTGAAACACCGATAATTCGGTAGGCATTTCCCATCTCCATCAACCCTGGCTCCCAACCCCCATGGGCCAGCCACAGGAACCAGCATTCCCATCTCAGCATGACTGGCATTGGGTATCAGAAAAACTTCCTTGTACCCATCCCCACAGACTGTAGCTAGCATCACGTATTTCCCGCCACTCAGGCCCCCAAATGAGGTATTCTCAGGTTGTCCATACTCACCTATCCCAGTGCAGGCCGCTAACTCACCATCCCCATCAACCAATCTCCTTTTCTCTTCCCTATTCCCCATCCCTCTGACCCCCCTTTTCCTATAAATGTAAGTTCCCCCAATTGAATAAAGAACCACGTGGATATACTATACACATCTGCTCACCTCTGTGCCTAGCCGGAACCCCTGCGTCATCCCCCCAGCTCTGTGGACCCCAGCCCTGAGACAGTGGACCACGGACAGCTTGCTCAGCTCCCACCACTTCTCTGTTTTCCCTCTGCAGCGGCCAACGGCGCCCCCCCAGGTGAAAACAATAGTGAATTCCAGGTCAGCCTGGGCTAGTGCGAGACCCTACCTCGAAAAACCAAAAACAAACAACCAAACAAAACCAAGTGTTCTCATAGCAAATCCTTTGGTTATTTCATATAGAAACAAGTAAATAACTAAGCGTGAAATAAGTCAAAAAGAGAAAGTTAACAAGTGAGCTTCAAGTTCCTAGTTTCTTTTCCCCTATGTTTCCCACTCCAGACTTTTATAGTGTGTTGTATTTTCAGAACTTCTACCTTGTCTGTCTGTTTGTTTGTTTGTTTTTGAGGTACTTCCTCTAGCCTAGGCTGACCTGGAATTCACTATGTGGTCCAGGCTGGTCTTGAACTCACAACGAAAGCATGCGCCACCAGGACTGGCTTCATGAAGATTTAAATTTTTTTTTTTTTTTTATATTTTAACTTCAAGCAGGGGGGGGGGAGAAAGAATGGCCATTCCAGGGCCTGTAGCCACTGCACATGAACTCGATACATTGCACCACATCACTTTGTGCATCTGCTTTACTGGGGAATCAAACCAGGATCATATTAGGCTTTGTAGTCCAGCGCTTTAACCGCTGAGCCATCTCTCCAGACCTTAAAGTTTTTGCAGAATAATGTAATATGCCCACCTTGTTTGTTTGTTTGTGGTCTGTTTGTGTGTGCACATGTGTCCCTGTGAGTGTGGGCACTGTCCACCTCATCTGAGGCAGGGTTTCTTGCTTAGATACTACTAGTGCTGCTGTTCTTCGTGGCACTCCTGGAGCTTCTAGGAAATTCTTAGGTTTCTGTCTCCCAACTTCCCATCACTGTCAGCTTGCTGGATCACACAGACTTTTTTTTTTTTTCTAAGGTAGGGTCTCGCTCTAGCACAGGCTGATGTGGAACTCACTTTGTAGTCTCAGGCTGACCTCGAACTCCAAGTGATCCTCCTACAGTGCTGGGATTAAAGGCATGCACCACTACGCCAGACCCCAATGTTGTATTTTTATTTATTTATTAGATAGAGGCAGAGAGAGAGAGAGAGAGAGAGAGAGAGAGAGAGAATGGGTGTACCTCTAGTCACTATAAACAAACTCCAGATGAATGTACCACTTTGTGGTACTGGGGAATTGAACTTGGGGTGTTAGGCTCTGCAAGCATGTACCTCAAACACTGAGCCACCTTTCCAGCCCCCAGTGTTGTTTTTGACACAGGGTCTATGTAACCCATGGTGGTCTAGAACTCACAGTCCTCCTTTCTCAGCCTCCCTGGGTGCTGGGATTACAGTCCTGTACCTGAATCCCATTTTCAACTACCTTTTACTTGTAGAAACTGCACACATTGCACCTTGCCAATTTCCCCAAAGGAATCATCATTCAAGCAGTTGGTAGACCTCAGGAAAATGATATAGCCCTAACCAGTCTCTACAGAAGCTGAAGTACTAATGGGCAATTTACCTGGCAAGCGCTGGGGAACATAAAGGGCTGCATCCAGGACGGTACAAAGGCCCAAAAGCAAGAGAGAGCATGGGCTGCCCAGAAAGCAGAATGAAAAACGCTACAGATTATAAGGGTGAGCTGATGGAGTAATTTATAAGAAAGAGAAATTTAGTTGGGTATGGTGGCACGCTCCTATAGTCCCAGCAGTGGGGAGGCTGAGGTCAGGAGGATATCCAGTTGGAGGCTAACCTGGACTACAGAGTGAGTTTCAAGATGCCCTCAATTAAATAGTGAGACCCTGTGTGTGTGTGTGTGTGTGTGTGTGTGTGTGTGTGTGTGTGTGTGTGGTGGTTGTGTGTGGGGGGCATTTGGCTTATAGTTCTGGAGGCTGGAAAATCTTATTGTGCCAACATCTGGTGTGTGTGTGGGGTCTTCTTTTGTCATAACTTTTGGAATGTATTCCTAGCTAGCATAAGGCAGTCCTATGATAACTCTTTAATTCCTGAATAGATTAATCCATTTATAAGGGCTTTGCCTCATTTCTCAAAGACCCCCACCTCCATCCTACTGCAGTAGGGACCAGTTTCCAACACATGAAATTTGTGGAAACAGATTAAAACCTTAGGACTCTAAAGAAGAAACTGTAATACAAAAACATCTGGTTTTTGCTTTTTTATTTTTATTTTTTTGGTGTTTTCGAGGTAGGGTCTCATTCTAGCCCAGGCTGACCTGGAATTCACTATGTAGTTTTAGGCTGGCCTTGAACTCACAGTGATCCTCCTGCCTCTGCCTCCCAAGTGCTGGGATTAAAGGCTCAAGACATCACACCCTTAATGCTTTTGAGACAGGGTCCAGCTACATAGCCCAGGCTGGCCCCAAAACACCAGGCTTCTGTTGGTTTTTAAACAGTTCTTTCTTTATGTGCTTGTGGAGGTCAGAGGACTTTGCTCTTCACCCTCTTTGAGACCAGGTAATTGTCAGCTGGCCCACAGGCTTGGATTCTCCTGGCTCTGTCCCCCATTGTCATATGCATATTGGGGATAAAAGATGCCATGTGCCACTTTGCATCTTGCTTTAAGTGGGTACTGGGGAACTGAACCAAACCCGCAGGTTTGGCAAGTGCCTTTAACTGCTGAAGCAACTCCCCAACTTTTTTTGTTTGTTTGTTTTTTGAGATAGGTTCTCAGACATCCCAGGCTGGCCTCAAGCTGAGTGCACCACTATGCCCACTTTGGGGTGCTAAGGATCAAACCCAGGGCTTTGTGAATGCTAGGCAAGTACTCTACCCACTGAGCCATATCCCGAATACCTAGGGGAGGTTAATATTAGTGTACTTTTTTCCTTTACTGACAGAAGTGTTTTCAATTAGAGATTATAAAAATCAAACTGCAAAACAAAACTAAAACTGCAATCTTTTCTTTTTTACTTTTTTCTCAAATAGCCCATTGAATCCCCTTATTATTATTATTATTATTATTATTATTAATTTTTTTTTTTGGTTTTTCGAGGTAGGGTCTCGCTCTAGTCCAGGCTGACCTGGAATTTACTATGTAGTCTTAGGGTGGCCTTGAACTCCTCCTACCTCTGCCTCCCGAGTGCTGGGATTAAAGGCATGTGCCACCACGCCCGGCTTCCCTTTTTATTTTTATTTATTATTTTATTTTATTTATTCATTTTCAAGCAGAGATACAGAGAGAGAGAGAGAGAGAGAGAGAGAGAGAGAGAGAGAGAGAGAGAAAGAGAGCGCATCAGGACCACCACTTTTTGGGTCTGGCCCATGTGGGTACTGGAGAAGTGAACCTGGGGTCTTAGGCACAGGAGGCAAGTGCCTGAACCACTGAGCCATCTCTCCAGCCCTCCCTTTTTATTTTTTAAAAAATATTTTTCTTTATTTATAAGTAGAGACAGAAAGAATGGGCATGCCAGGGTCTCCAGCTGTTGCAAAAGAACTCCAGATGCATGCAACATTGTGCACCTGGCTTTATGTGGGTGCTGAACCTGAGCCATTTCTCCAGCCCCCACTGAATTCTTTCTATCCATGACCCTTGGGACATGCTAGAAACCCTTCCTAGTGGCAAGATAAAGAATGAATGGGAGTAAAGAGAGGTGATGGAACTCACTGCTTCAGTATCAACATCCCCAAAGGATTTGAATGTAAAGGGAAAAAGGAATCAGGAGGCCAGGAATTTCCAGAAAGGCCTGTCTTCCATCCCTTAGCGCCTCAAGCCTTGCTTAAGTATCTACAGCATTCCTGAACATTGTTCTAGGCAGACACCTCATGGGCTGGGGAGGGGACCTGAAAACCATTAATTACCCCAAGAGATTGTTGAGAGTTCTTCATTAATGTGGCACCATATAGAACGGTAGTGAAGAATCATGGGTTACAGTACTCCAATTTAGAACCTATACAGCCTTGGGCAGCTAATCTTTCATTGTCTTCATCTGTAAAATGTAATAATAAAACTGTCACGGCCTGGTGTGTTGGCACACACCTTTAATCCCAGCACACTGGAGGCAGAGGTCAGGGATCACTGTGAGTTGGAGGTCAGTCTGGGATCCAGAGTGAGCTCCAGGTTAACTTGGCCTAGAGTAAGACCTTATTCAGAAAACAAACCAGAGCTGAGTGTGGTGGTGCACACCTTTAGTCCCAGGACTGGGGAGGCAGAGGTAGGAGGATTGCTGTGAGTTCAAGGCCAGCCTGAGACTACATAGTGAATTCCAGGTCAGCCTGAGCTAGAGGGAAACCCTACCTCGAAAAACCAAAAACCAACCAAACACAAGGCTTCCACCAGGTCAGCCTGGGCTACAGAGAGACCTTACCTTGAAAAACCAACCAAACAAACAAACAGGCTGGGGAGATGCTCAGTGGTTAAAGGATCTTTCTTGCAAAAGCCTGTCAGCCCAGGTTTCATTCCCAGGACCCATGAAAGTTATGCATAAAGAGGTCTCTCCTAATTAACTAGCTAAATGAAAGATTTACAAGCAAGTTCCTTTAATTACTCAGCCATCTCCCTAGCTCTAAATATATATGTATATATATATTTTGTTTTTTCGAGGTAGGGTCTCACTCTAGTCCAGGCTGACCTGGAATTCACTATGTAGTCTCAGGGTGGCCTTGAACTCATGGCAATCCTCCTACCTCTAAAGGTGTACACCACCACGCCCGGCTTCTAAATATATTTTTTAAAAATATTTTATTTCGATGGTGTGGTGGCCCATACCTTTAATCCCAGCACTCCAGGGGTAGGCAGAATGCCTTGAGTTTGAGGCCACCCTGAGATTACATAGTGAATTCCAGGTCACCCTGAGCTGACACTACCTTGAAAAAAAAATTAAATTTATTTGCAAAGCAGAGAGAGTTAGAGAAAATGGGCATGCCAGGCTCTTCAGCAGCTGCAAATAAACTCCAGATTCATGTGTAACTTTGTGCATATGGCTTTATTGTGTGTCCTTGGAATCAAACCTGGGTTGTTAGGCTTTGCAGACCGTTGAGCCAACTCTCCAGCCCTGAATAAATAAAAGTTAAAACGTGAAATAACTTAAAAAAATAAAATAAAATAATTAAATACAAAAACAAAAATTCCCTAGCGTAAGAGTCCATCAAATTGAAAGAAGTAGGATCGCTGTGAATTACTGGACAACCGGGGCTGAGGTGAGACCCTACCTTGGGAAAAAAAAACCCAAAAAACCAGATCTACCAGAACTACAAAGATATACACAATGTGGAGCGGAAGGCTAGTACCAGACTAAATCGGCTAGAAAAACAAAGTTGTTTCAATCCTGCAACTGGTAAGACTAGGAGACGGAGAAAGAAAAAAAGAGGAATGGAAAAAAAAAACTCCTGCCGACGAGGATGGGATTCGAACCCACGCGTGCAGAGCACAATGGATTAGCAGTCCATCGCCTTAACCACTCGGCCACCTCGTCTCAGGAATTCAATCCTTCCTGAAAGCTATACGGAGTGGTATCGGCGGGCCGTGACGTCACAGCATGGAGGCCGCCATTTTGTACGGAAGCCAACGTCCCAGCGACCATAGCAGGCAAAGGAAAGAAGATGGCCGCTCCCATGACAAACGCACTTTGCGCTTGAGAGGGGCGAGTAAGTTCAATCGAAGTCGAAGTCACCTTGACGGAGAGAATCAGCACCGAGGCCGGCGCAGAGGGCTAATGACGCGGACCTAGGCGCGGGGCTGCCCGGGAATGGTAGGCGTGGTCCGCGCGGGGCGGCCCGGGGTGGGTAGGTGTGGCCTGCGCGAGGTGGCTCGGGTTGGTAGGCGTGGCCTGCGGGGCGGCTGCGAGATGGTGGGCGTGTCTTGCGCGGGCGGCCTGTGGCTGGTGGGCGTGACCCGCGTGGGAGGCCCGGATTGATGGGCGTGGCCTGCGCGGGATTTCCGGGCTAGGTAGGTGTGACCTGCGCGGGCAACGCCGCGCATGCGCGTCACCCAGGCGGTTACATTTGAATACTGCGCGGAGGCGGGCGGGTCGCGGTGTGGTGACGGCTCTCGGCGGAGCGCGGTCCCCGGCGGGTAAGGAGCGGAGCCTTTGGTTTTGGGCACCGGAGAGGGAAGCTCGGCTCTTTTGGGAGCGCGCGCAGGGCCCGCGCCTTCAGTCTGACGGCTGCCCCGGGCACCGGGACGGAAGTGAGTGCCGCGGCCCCGGCGGCTCGGGCCCGCGCGCCCGCCGGTCTTTCCCGCCTCGCCGGCGCCCTCCTCCACCCCGTTTCTTTTGAATTGTAGTGTAGATGCGACACCTGACAGCTCCGGCCCGAGGCTCCGTCCGTCCTGGCGCTAGGAGTCCGCAGAGCCCGGAGCTTTGCAGGCTGCGGGTCGCCGGCGTTCTTTGTCTCTCTGGGTTTTGTTGTTTCCTGCAGAGAATTGGTCCAATGACAGCGCTTTGCAGACCTCCGGGTCATGTAGACCAGTGGTTCCAAGCTTTCTTGGTTTGAGGGGCAATCTTGGTCCAATAAATACCTACGAGTTCCGTTTATTAGGGAGTTATGGACAGGCAATTTCATGAGTATTAAGTCCTATCAATTTAGTGGACATTTGATCCATATATATGTATCGTCTCCAAGAGACTTGCTCAAACGCAGGGTCATTGAGCTTGGAGTTAGAGATTGATGGTGCCCTGCTTGTTTTAAATCTTGTATTGGTTCAATTTGTTTTTGCTGTGCCTCATGTTTTGCGGTGTGAATGTTCTGTGACATTATGGGTTTATTTTTGGTATTATGGCTCAGTTGAAAGCTGTGGGGACTTAAGAGTTGAGCTTGTATTTACATCATGTATGATTATTAGTTTGTGGGGGTCAGGGGCGGACTGTCATGGTTTGATCCAGGTGTCCCCCACAAACAAATGAATGTTTTCTCAGTGATCGATCCTCAGTTGATGGCAATTTGGGATTTACAACCTCGATGGAACTGTGTTGTTGGGGCAGGTTTATGGGGTTATAAGACAGCTTCCCCTTGCCAGTATTTGGCACACCTTCCTGCCGCTGTTTGCAGTACTATGGCAGAGGTGATGTCCACCGTCTGTGCAATCATCTTCCCTGCCAGGATGGAGTCTCCCCTAGAGTCTGTAAGCCTAATAAAACCCATTCCTCCACAAGCCGCTTTTATTTGGTTTCTTTCTGCAGCAGCAACTAGAATGTTGACTACAACATTTTTTTTTTTTTTTTCCGAGGTAGGGTCTCACTCTAGTCCAGGCTGACCTGGAATTCACTCTGTAGTCTCAGGGTGGCCTTGAACTCATGGTGATCATCCTACCTCTGCCTCCCGAGTGCTGGGATTAAAGGCTTGCGCCACCATGCCCGGCTGACTACAACAGTTTTGATATATTTGATATATATGTATAAATTGAAGGAAAAGACAGTTTTTCTTAATTCCAGTTACTAATTGAGTGTGTTTTTGTCTCTGAAATGTCAGTACCGCTTTGATAAAACCACTGATTTACTTAGCTAGTTGCTAAAACTCTATGTTCACAATGGCGTGTTATTAAAACTATGTCCTACCCCAGGACATAGTCCAGGGTCAGGAAATTTAGAATAAAAAGTGAGTGTGAGCCCGGCGTGGTGGCTCACGCCTTTAATCCCAGCACTCGGGAGGCAGAGGTAGGAGGATCATCATGAGTTCGAGGCCACCCTGAGACTCCATAGTGAATTCCAGGTCAGCCTGGGCTAGAGTGAGACCCTACCTCGAAAAACCAAAAAAAAAAAAGTGAGTGTGACACGAGGTTATGAGGGGAGCCTTTTACAGGGTACCACTCCACCTTTTTAATCTTCTGGAGAGTGTTTTTAAGAGATAAATGATCTCCTTTTACAATACCTTGGCCTTGCGGGTTATAGGGAATTCCGGTAGTGTGTTTAATGTTAAGTTCGCTATAGCAGCCAGAATATGAGCAATGACATGTTTTCCTGCTTCACCAGATTGTGGTGTAGCAAAAATAGACATAAAAAGCTGCAAGGCCAGAAGATGACCCATCGGGTAAAAACAAGGAGGGCATTGGGAATGGGCTGGAAAGAGGTTAAAGTGGGATTAAAGGCATGCACCACCACGCCCAGCAAGCTCTGCTTTTTTTTTTTAAAAATATTTTATTTATTCATCTTCAA
>PVHP010027593.1:0-23683 GCA_004024765.1 Zapus hudsonius | reverse complement strand
GAGGGAGAGAAGAAGGAAGGGAGGTAGGGGGGGAGAGAGGGAGGGAGGGAGGGAGAGAGGGAGGGAGGGAGGGAGGGAGGAAGGAAGGAAGGAAGGAAGGAAAGAAAGAGAAAGAAAGAAAGGAAGGAAGGAAGAAAGAAAGAAAGAAAGAAAGAAAGAAAGAAAGAAAGAAAGAAAGAAAGAAAGAAAGAAAGAAAGAAAGAAAGAAAGAAAGAAAGAAAGAAAGAAAGGGAATGGACAGAGGAAGGGAGCGAGGAAGGAAGGGAGAAAGGAAGGGAAGAAAGAAAGAAGACAAATACTGCATACATTTTTAAAAGGTTTCAAAGAATATTCTCTTTGTAATCTTAAAAGTTTTGCCAAAGGCTTGGGAAGATAGCTCTGTGGTTAAAGGCACTTGCTTGTAAAGCTTACAGACCCTGGTTCAAATCCCCGGTTCCCACATAAAATCACATGCACAAAGTGGTACATATATCTGGAGTTTATTTGCATCAGCAGGATGCCCTGGCACACCCATTTATTCCTTCTCTCTATCTCAAATAAATTAAATATATTTTTTAAAAACTATTCCAAGAAAAGTGTTGCACCAGGGCAAATAAGCTTAGGCAAACCTCCATGAACTGTTGTACCCTAAATGCAGATATGAACTGTTAAAGTCCTCAGAAAGTCTTGACTTAAGAAAATTTATTTAATATTAATTCTCCCAGTATTTCCCAATGAATACCTTTTACAATTACAAGAAAACCTCAAAATTTGGAATATATTTATGTGAATAACCTTTGATTTGGTTAGCCATAAAAAGTAAGTTACTCTCAGCTTGACATATTCCTCAACTTAGATCATGATGAATAAAACTATTGAATAATTGGTAATTGAATAATTAATATTTGAATTGGGCTTAAAAATTTAAGCATAAGATATAATATTTATGAAGTGACCATACCATGAATTATTGATGTTGGTACAAAGCAAAGAGGTAATATGCACAGGGAGAGAGGTATAAAGGCAGTATTAGAACAGAAAAGGAAGCTTGCATTTCACTTTTCCTTGTTATTACTTTGTACAATGAAAAATTGCTGTATTTGTATCAAAATCATCAAACGTTGTTAATATCATATTGTCCAAACTAATGGTTTTTAAAGAAAATTTTACCATTATGTTTTGTTCTACATGAGAAAATGAGACAGTGTGTTGTTCAAGATAATTCCTTGCAGTAGGCCCACTTGCTTTAAACCTGCTATAGCCGATTAAAAGTTCAAAATCTTTTCTGCTATAACATATACTTTTATACTTTGCTCATTTTGAATTTCTTTTGATTGCGCAATGTGTATTTTAGTCATATTTTAGACATAATTTTTGCATCTGATATTGCATTGACAGACACATATTCCCCCAGAAAAACAAATCACTGATATTTTTCTTCAATGCTCACTTTTATGTGCAGAAGTTTATTTGTTTTTTAAAAAATCACTGTACATAATAAACATTTATTTTTGCTTTGTACTTTTCAATTTAGTTTTAAAAACTCACATCATATATTTGTATTTTGCCAAAGAGTTTAAGGAAATTTCAATACATGATTGCATCTATAAGCTTAATTAAACTCCCTTGAATATTTGATATATTGATAATACATTCAATGCACCAAGTATCCTAAAACATTTAAGCGCTCTTACAAATGAAGAAATTAAACTTATAGATATAAGAAGTTTAAGTTCTTATTAAAATACAAAATGCAAATGGCCTAAGTTTTTAGCTTAAAATTCTATATCTACATGTTATTAAAATTTAACTTTTTAATTTGAATTTCAATACATTTAATTCGAATTTGAATACATTTATAATGATAGACTTACTATGTATCAGTTCTTTTAAAAATATTAAGTCCATTATCTTCAACATTTAGGGACATAATATTAAATGTTTTTCATAGTGTCATATATTATTTTTCTTTTAATTCTATTTTTATTAAACTTTTTTAGTTTGCTTACAAAGTAATGGGCTTCATTATGACATTTTTTATACACATGTGTAATTATACTTTGCTCTCATCTTTAAATTGAATGGTGCTCATTACTAAAGAAACTGCTATGTAATTTATACAATATTAGTTTGTAATCTAGCTAAGATCTCACATACATTCAAAGGTATTGACCAAATACTTTCTGTAGTACTGAGAGTTGAGGGAGCACATACTAAGTCTATTATTTCTTCAGAATATGGGTGCTTGCCTGGTTCTTAGCGCCTCTCCACATTCTTAGGTAGGATTGAGTCACTACTGTGGCTATGTAGGAGCTGATCTACACAAACTCATGAGAACTGATTGTTAAACTTCAGGAATTATGCAAGCCAGCTGCTAAACAAAGCTACTATTAAAAAATTAAACTATAAAATGTATAACTTAACAAGAAATAACTATGGAAAACTCATCATTATGTAATTGTTTAATTTATTATCTATCTGAGTTATTGTTTCTTAGCTGTATAGTGGGAATATAATGGCATGCTTTTGTGTGTCTCTCTCCATCTCCTTATTTGGTGACATCACTCCCGTGTCTTGCAATCACAACTAACAACTGCGACAAATCAGAGAGAGTCAGGCGACAAGTCAGAGTCAGGCCTTCACACCTCCCAAAGAGTGGGTGGTTAAGCCTTCACCTGGACAGCAGTGGCTCCTGTCATGACCAGCTGTCTGTCTGGGCCCCGTCCAGGCTACCTTATCACTTTCTTGGACTTTGCTCTTCTTTGGCTTGTGAAATATTTAAACATCTTCCCTGTTGCTCTAAAGTTCTCAAAATTCACATCATCTTGTGACTCACATTCTTTATGTTTAGTAAGACCACACAAACCACAGACCAGATTGACATCCCAGGATAATTCTCTTGGCATGCATGATGATGTAATCACAACCATAGAGGTCAACATACTGTCACTGATCCCAAGGGAGTACAATTAAAAAAAAAAGTATGGTGCATTTATGTTTCATTTAAGCTTGTGGTCTGTTTTCTCACAGTACTACTGATTTGTTATAGACCTAGAAGGGAAAGTTTGTACTAATTTACATAAGTGACTTAAAATAGCTAATCATTGGGCATTTAATAGCAGAGATTAATCAGTAACTTTTTCACTTTACTTCAGTTTAGAAGTGAAGTTATTGCACCTCAATCATTAAAATCAATTTTGTTTTATATATAAAGGTATAATCAGGTTTATCTGAGAGGCAAGAGCCATATCACCTACTCACTTGAATTATGAATATCGATGAACCATATTATATTCCAAAACTGCATATGGAAGTTCAACTTTTTATTTCGAGTCCACTAATACAATTAAGCTCTGGCAATTCAAAGAGATGCATTCGATTACAAAAGTTCACAAGGCAAAAAGAAGAATTAGAGCAAAGCAGGAATCTAAGCATGTATAGATTAGAATATCCTCCAAGTGAAAGAAAAACAAAATGCACTCGACAGGTTTCTTTTAATGGAAGAGTTTATTGTAAACTTTAAAAATATTCTGACTAAGCCAGGCATGGTGGTGCATGCCTTTAATCCAGGCACTCCAGAGGTTGAGATAAGAGGATGGCTCTGAGTGTGAGGCCAGCCTGGGACCACAGAGTGAATTACAGGTGAGCCTAGGCTAGAATGAGATCCTTCCTTGAAAAACAAAACAAACAAGTAAACGGATATCTTGACTACTGAGTAAAATACCATTGTGTGTATTTTCATTATGATAAGGGGAAAGGGAAACAAAAAATTGTTTAAATATACTTTTATATAATGTGTTTATATATATATGTGTGTGTATGTATAAAATGACTACCCTATACATGAGATTAACATGAAATGATAATCGTCTGCGTGCCTTATGGAAAATGCATCTATTCATTTTATTCACACGTATTTTCACTAGATAATATCTCAGCACTATAAAAAAGGTCTAGCATTACAAATCACACAAGTCTAAAATGAAAATAAATCCAGTTTTTATGTTTCTCATCCTATTTTGTCCCTACTCCAAACCTTCCACTGCCCATCATCCTGCTGCCTAGTAATAAACTACTACAGGTCTTAACAATGATGTCACTTTGAGATGGAAGTGGAAGAAAGATGAAAGTGTTACAAAATTGATGGAAAAGAAATATTAAGAAAGGAAGGTGGGCCATGCATTTGCCCGCCGTAGCTGGAATCCACTTCCTGTCCTTTTCCCCTTCCATTCTGTGCTATAGGTATGATGTTTGCAATGATCAGCTTGCTCTTCTACTGGCTTTTAGCTTTCTTGGTCAGTTGGAAGGAAAATTCCAGAATATTTCATGTCCTTCCCCACTCAAATAAGACCCTGAGGTCATCATAAGCAGAGGTTTCATGTGCAGGCCAGAGGCCCCAGTGCTGAACTCTAGAAGCCCAATTGAGGCAGCAGTGGTTTCTGTCAGCTGCTAAGACCTGGGTTGTCTCACCTCCTTCCTCCTCTTAGGTGACAGAGCTCTTCCATGATCTGAGCCAATGATTTCCATTAGGTTCTCGTTTGAAAGTCCAACAATTACGTTGGTATTGCAACTGAGCCTGGACTGGCAAAGAAAGGAAGTCAGAAAAGGGGAAAAACAAGGAGTTGGTTATTTTCAATTGTAGTTTGCCAGAGTTCCTGCCATGTGTGTGGAAAGAACTGTGTAAATTACCTTTCTCATTGCTGTGCACAAATTGCTGACAAGCAATTTAAGAAATAAGCCAATAGTTCAAGGTCTATAACAAATCAGTATTGTGAGAAAACAGACCACAAACTTAAGTGAAACACAAATGCACCACACTTCTTTTTCTTCCTTCTTTCCTTCCTTCCTTCTTTTCCTTCTTTCCATCCTTCATAATATCTGACTCCCCTATGCCAAAAATCTGGTGTCCAATGGCAAGAATATAGTAGTGTATCAGGTAGGTCAGAGCAGATAGTCACCTTCATTTGCTCTCCTTCATTAAGGCCGAGATCTTTGCTCACCTGGATCACATTGACTTCTTTACTGTTTGGACTGTCTCTCTTCATTTTGTTATTATTGCTCCCATCCATCTCGCTGATGACCTCAGAATGAACATTATGAATCGGAAATACTACGTCACTTTCCTCCTTAAAGTCATTCCATAAACCAGGCTTGTAATCCCCACAGTCAGTAGGCAGAGGCAGGAGGATCACTGCAAATTGGAGGTCAGGCTGGGCCACATGGTGAATCTAGAATAGCCTGGGCTGCACAGACTGAGACCCTGTCTCATGATAAAACCGCTTCAGTAGCTCTGCACAGCCTTCAATAGGCAGCCTCAATGCCTAAATGCATGGGGGACCCATCACATCTGTCTCCTCCAGCTTTTCATACCATCTTTGACATATGAAAGCCTTTCATGGTTAGGCTTCTGGATAGTTTATTCCCCTTGCTTAAAACTGTTTTGTATCTCATAATTCTACTTTACCTTCACAGAGCTTTTAAATACCCAAAGAATCTTGCTCTCTGGAACATGTTCTCTGAATCCACCCCATGCCTGGGGCTCCTTCATGATTCCTGTTCTCCATTCCCACAATACCCCGTTCTACCTTCATCATAGTATCACAGTCGTTATCAGACTAAGAGCCAAACATACTGTACACTGGGACTTCCTGTAGGGCAGGAGGAGGCCTAGACTCACTCTATTCTCCAAGGCCAAGCCCTGACCTGGTGGTACACAGTAGGCACTCGTCACATACAAGAATGGGCAGGTACGTTCTAAAACCTTTGTCTACAGTCTTGTGCTGTCAAACTCAAAAGGAGAGAACACTTTTCACTATTTGCACTCTTCCTCAAATTTGATATTTTAAAATTAAAATTCTATTTCTGCTCACTGTAAGCCATTTAACAATGAGTGCTTTCCTTCTTCTGTTTTTGTTTTACTTTGAAAATGTTTTTTTTCCATACATATACTTAGCTTTTATTAACCCTTCCCCTTCTCTTTTCTTCCATAAGATTTAAGTTTTAGAACTCAAGCCACTAGGAGTTCATCAAGGATTTATGAAATACCCCTAGCAAAATTTGCAAATTTAGCTTTTACTAATAAAATATGAGCTCAAAACTAAATCAGGCCTGCATGGTTTAGGGAACATTGTGGAAGAGGGGTAGGAAACATTGTAAGCACCAGGAACTGATTGAGGACTTTATGAACCCACAGTGAATATCATAATCCCACTGTGGAGGGACCCAGGAAAACAGGCAGGAGAGAGGAGATAAGAGCATAACCTGCTATGGTTTAGTCCATAACAATTTTAGAAAAATTTTACAAATAATCTTCTCTACACTCCACTGTACAGAACCATAATGTAAACATAATGCACACCCAAAATGATCTCACAGGAGAGTATTTTCCTCGTAGTGTGATTACAATTGAATAACAAAATGATTATGCAGGTCACTCAGAGTTCAGAGCAACAGGATGGGAAGCTTCTTTTTACACCTGTTAAAGAGTAAATCTCACTGAAAGAGAACACCTCGTCAGATTTGCCTGAGTGATTTAGTGTTTTAAAACATGGGCCCTAACCTACAGCTTGGTTCTCTGACACTTAACCACCAAGAAGGAAGATAGAGTGACTTTTTAAACAGGCATCTCCCACTGCCAGAGGCAATGGAAGCGTTTAGGCAGGTTTGAGCTGAGTAATAGATATAAGTGGTTCCTGTATTGTAATTCAGTTTTGCCCATATGAAGATCAACTTCCTGTCCCTACTGACAGTTCATAACAGAGATCTGTTTACACAGGATTACCTCTGCTTTTCAGTTCTAAGTTAAATGAGCATTGAGGAAATATTTTAGTAATTGGGATTTAGCAGGCTAATCTTTTTGGTTGTAAAAAGAGAGGTTTTGTTATACTGTTCTTAAGCTAGATTCACTTCCTAAGAAACTGCAACTATAAAAATTGAAGATCTTGCTTCTAGTTTGTTTCTATACTAAATGCCTTGCCGTCTAGGACCAAGAAAGAATCCATGAAGAAGAAAGAATGTGATGACACGGTGCGGAACGGTAGTAAAGACAGGAGACCGTTGCGTCTACGTTTTCATACTCTTTATTGCCAAGAGTTTAAAACGGTCAACATAAAAAAAAGAACATTTGATAATAAATACTGCTCTTTGGGCTGTAATAAATAAAAAGTTTATTAACAAGGAATGCACTTTTCCAGCCACAAGTGTATTCAAAAAAATAAACCAAAAAAATTATATATGGCCATAGTTCACAGTTAAGCAGCCAGAAGCTGCCCTGACTCCAGCCTTTCAACAAGGGAGGGAGCTTCCTCCCTTCTCCCTCCCAGTCAGGAAACAGATTCACAGTTCCAAGTCCTCTGGCTGAAACACTCTCAACAGAGAGAAGAGTCAATACGTCTTTCTGCAGAATTGTCCCTAAGACCTCTTAAAGCAGGGATCTCAAGAAAAACTGCGCTCTGGTTCACTCTTGGGTTGTCCAAAGTTGAGAACTGTTTGCCGCAGTCTGGCCTGGTTCCTCCCAGCCTGGCAGCCCCAGAGTGTTCGATTCGTACCAAGCACCTGTCCATCGACTTCAACATGCGCTAGTTCACTCCACTGGCTTCCCTGTAGATCTCACAGTGGACAAAGACTCCCGTAGGGTCCACCCAAAGAGACTTTCAGTTACATCTCTGTAAGAGCATGTTCAGGGCATATTCCATTCGGTTCTTCAATTCTAATGAGCAGCCAGACATCAGCAGAGTTGTCAGTCTGAAAGTTGTTGATATTCTGTCCTCATTGATGTACGTGAGGAGGTACTCTTCATCCTGGCTACAGATGATGATTTTTGTATGATCATGGTAGAAATTCACCTGTAAAAAAAAAATAAACATGGTCATTAGAGCTCTAAATGTTTAAGAAGTAGAAAGGTTCAGTTGAAAATTAAAAAAAAATATATATGGACTTGGAACTGGGAGTCTGCTTTCAGAAAGTGTATTGCATGCACTTCCATGAAGGGGTGAGTTACCTGAAAGGTGCCGTCATTGAAGAGCATCATTAAGGCCTTATCTGACTTTAGCCACTGAAGGAGGTAGAGCCGAGGTCTCCGGATATCAGTAACACTAGGGAGATCGCCACCCTGGAAGAGATCAGGGGAGAGGGAGTTAGTGTCTGTAAAGGTCTGCAGAGTGCATAATACGTGACTGCCTCTCCAACTTCAGCCTTAGACTGACTCTGGTCTGGGATAAGCCCACAGTACTCACATCCATGAGGTTCTCCTCCATGTAGTGGGAGAAGTATTTCAGCACCGTCACTTGGCTGATGAACTGGTCAGGGGCTTCTGTAGCTGGGAAAACCGAGCACTGGCCGAGCTCCGCGTAATAGTGGACTGTTCTAAGAAGCGGGAACAGCAGGGGAAGAAAAGGAAGATTAGAAGCAGTTAGTCACCCACTTCACATTCATTTAGTGCATCCGTAGAGAGCTGACAGCTTTCATTAACCAGACACACTTACTTTTTGTCCGGAAGGAGGCTCATGTGGGCACCGTTGTTGAAAAGCACGCCAACAGTGTGGTCTGAGAGCTGGTACCCAAAGCCGTATTTGTTGGAGTAGTCAACCCATTTGGTGACCCACTGAAAGGATGTGCTCAGCTGCTCTTTGGGGATGCAGTCAGCTTCTGGCATATTTTCTAGACATCCTCTAAGGACCCTGGCCACTGTGTCTGCGACACTTCCCATAGTACTGTCTTCAAGGCCTGAAGTCAGAGAGAGACGGACATTAAAAAACTATGAACAGCAAAACCTTAGGCTCTGGTAAAATGCTTGCTTCCCTCCAGTAAGGTGAAGAACACAGATATCAGCATTGACCGTGTCTTTTCTTAATTTCTCTAATTCTGCTTATTCTCTGTTAAACTGGGTTACAACATCGACTTCGATTACTTAGCATCACACTTTGTTCAGAGTATGATCTGCAAGCACTTACACTCACTGCTGCTGCTGCAGCTGCCCAGAGTCCCCCGGACGATCATGCGAATAGCATCTCCGACCTGCTGCTTGTTTTCCACGGCGGATGTGCCAGATCTGGCGACTGTGGTAGGTGGCTGCAGCTCCTGCCAAGAAAAGAATCGTCCAGTGAGCCAAGTAACTGAATCCATTTATGGTTGAGATCGTAGGTGAAAATGAGTGTGTTCGCTGTTGAAAAGCTTATCAGAATGCAATGAGCACAAGCTAGGAAAACACTGTGGTACCCAACTGAATGCCCTGCGCCCACCCAGCCCACCCCCATCTGAATGCTAATGACCCAGGACCGGAAGTGACCTGTAATGCTTATAGTCACATGCCCTTTTCCAAGTTACCTCATCTGTCCTGTGTTTGCTGGGCTGCTGAGTTATTGACGTCTTTTTCAAGTCGTGCCGGAGCTTGTAAATGTCTTCATCTTCTTTAGATACTTTATCTGTAGATCAAGAACAAGCATTAGGAACGTGCAGGTATCTCCCAAAGGTAGGAACTAGCCTATTTCCTCCACATACGTTATTAACTAGCTTATGTGCATCCGAAGCACAAATTCCTTTTTAACGGTGCCATCGAATACAATTACACTGTCCATCACAACTCTAGGTGTGCTTTTATTCTATCGTGTCAAAGGTCAATCGTATATGAATATACTGCCTAAATTATGCTGATATTGAGGTCTCGACCAATGCATAAAATCTAAATGTAACCTTGGGTACAGAAAAGGCAGAGAAGTTGTTTAACTTACTATGTGTGTCAATATATCTTGCTTTGTCTTTTTTGCCACCGAAAAGTGCAGCAGCTGCTTTCTTGAAGAAATTCTTCGCTGGGCTTGACAAGTGGAAATCAGGAACCGTGTGACAACAGCTGGAAGAGAGCCGATCTGGAGTGAAGCCCTGTGGGATCAGAAAGGACCTTCAGTAACCTATTGGGCCATCAGGATCAATAACTCACAATGAAAAGAGGTGAACGATGGTATACCAACCTGCAAAAAGAAGTCGTGTCGGATGATGTCATCCAGACTGGGACGGTCCTCTGGGTTTTTGGACAACATGCTTGCTATCAAGTGCTTGGCAGGAGCCAGCAACGAGGATGGCATTGTATACCTTGCTTCTCGTATACACCTGTATGTCTCTTTCAGGTTTGTGGTTTCGAACGGAGGCCTTCCCAGCAGCATTGTGTACCTGGGTGCAAAGAAACACAGCAGAAATGGTCACACAAATGAGCCCTTTTATGAGCACGACAATCAGGTTTGCTTTTGAGTCTTCTATCTGGTGCACTGACTTACATGACACAGCCCAAGGCCCAAATGTCAGATTCACAGCCGTGTCCTTGTTTGTTGAGGACTTCGGGAGAGAGATAATTTGGAGTACCACATATGGTTCTGTAAAGACAAAATGCCAAGGCCTCATTAGGAACTCCTGCATGGTTAAGATGGGTTTCCCCTGATGTGACTCTAAGGGAGATAACAACTTAAAGGCATGATATTGAATTTGAAAGACATCAGGGGTTTCCAATCTTTTCTGATTTCCCCAAGTTTGCTTCTTCTGTTTGGAAACATTTGCATTTTTGCATTTGACCAAGTGTCCTTTATATATTTTTTAAATGTTATTCAGTC
Source organism: Zapus hudsonius (assembly GCA_004024765.1). NCBI lineage: Eukaryota > Metazoa > Chordata > Mammalia > Rodentia > Dipodidae > Zapus > Zapus hudsonius. The sequence continues at coordinate 13,106 of PVHP010027593.1, read as the reverse complement.
AATATGATCAGGTGTTTTTGATCAGCCATGACCGGATGGCTTATACATACAAACAAATATTAGACTTGGACAGTCAATTTAGAATTAACCTCTCTAGTCCACAGCAGATACTGTTTCTTCATGCTCACATTTTGGCTTAGAAATAGTGCCAAGAGCTATCGATAACGTGTGCGATGGGAAATAAGACATATTTGATGCTCACAAAACCCTGGTAGGACATGTGGACACATCTGAGTCTCACCTCCTTCTGTGTTCCAAAGGTTCCAGTCTGGCTGCCAAACCAAAGTCTCCAACTTTGAGTTCCATGGCTTCATTAATAAAAAAGTTCCCTTGAAGATAAACAAAATAAATTGTGAATTATCTTAGAGAGTTGTTCAGATCTAATGCTCACACATCCATGTTGAAAGCAGCTGCTTCGTTCATTCGAAACAAGCTGCCACAGACTAGATCCCAAGTAAAAACACTTGGAGGTAAAACAGAGAAAAATAAAACAACAAAACCACCTCTCTGCACCCCACACCAGTGTCGGGAATTGAGGGCAAGCTTACCTAGCTTGAGATCTCTGTGCAAGATCTCCTGCTCATGAAGGTACTTCAGTCCAGACACAATCTGCCTGAGGTAGTATCGCACTTCCGGCTCTGTCAGCACCTTTCTTGCTTTCAAGATGTGAGCCATGGACTGGGAAGAGAAGGGGAACAAAGAGAGAGAACCTGTCAAACAAAGTTGCCCAAACCAGCTTTCCCTGGAAGACGAAAGTGGATATGGTGGTAGAATAATTGATCACCACAGCTCACATGTCAGATAAAATGGATTTCCACAGCACACCAGCTTTGGAGAAGGACAGGATGGACAGGAGTGGACACTCACCCTTCTACTGCAGTACTCCAGGAGAATGTAAATGTTTTCTTTGTCTTCAAAGTAGTGGTAGAATTGCACCACGTGCTTATGATGCAAAATCCTGTGAAGCTCGATTTCTTTGTCAATCTAGGGAGAAAAAACAAAAAGCAAGATAAGACTTAGGAGGCTTCCATCCTCTCTGCAAAAGGACAGTGCTTACACACGCAGGAGACATTTTCCCGGCAGGGCAGGGCCCATCCCTGCACACAAAGAAAATACTTGACTCAACAGTCATACCCACCTTTTCCCTTTGATGAGCTTTAGCTACTCTGCTGTGAGGGATGATTTTTGCAGCGTAGACTTTGTGGTTGGTCAGATCTGTCATTTCGTAACATTTTGCAAAGCCGCCCTGTAAGGAAACAAAAGCCAGGGTGGAATTGAGCTTGGGGTGAAAATGGAGGAGGGTCGATGTTTAAGATGAGCAAACACACCGACGTGAAGGAAAGCAAAGATGAGGATCGGACAGTCCACTCTGCAAGCGGTCCTTGGGGAAGGGCGATGGGCATGCAGTCCTGAAAACAAGTCCAGTGACTTCTCTCCTTTTACAAAGGAGAGTTTTAGGAAGGAGCTTGGGATTGGGGGGGGGGGGTGGGTTAGGGGGTGTAGAAAATAACGTCTAGGGCCACTTGTTGGAAAAAATAAAATTCTCCGTGCACAGGCAGAGGGGGCGAGGTCTGGTGCAGAAACCTTGACTTTTCGACCCTGGATGCTGGTGGAGGCTCCAGGGCCAAAGGATGTCAGCGCAGAGAGAGACAGACAGACAGACGGACGGAGGGAGGAAGGGAGAGAGAGGGAGGGAGAGGGAGAGAGGGAGGGAGAGGGAGAGATATATACATATAGAGACAGAGAGACAGAGAGAGATACATATAGAGACAGAGAGACAGAGAGAGAGACAGAAAGAGACAGAGAGAGAGAGAGAGAGCGCCAGCCCAGGGGGGCAGGTGAGGGACCCGGGTCGCTCGCGGGGATCCGAAGCGCGGACGCGAAGGAAGACCTGTCCCGTCCTCCCGCCCGCCCGCCCGCCCGGCCGGGTGCGCGCGCAGAGCCCCTCACCTTGCCCAGCACTTTGCCGCGGCAGTACCGCTTCCCCGTGGTGGGGTCGACGATGATCCTGGAGATCTCGGGCCCCGAGTGCGGGTGGTGGTGGTGGTGGTGGTGGTGGTGGTGGTGGGCGGCGGCCGCGGGCGGCGGAGGGGCCGGGGGCTGCCCGTCCTCGGCCGCCGGGGGCTGCGAGCGCGGCGGCGGCGGCGGCTTCTTCTTCGAGTCCCCGCCGCAGGCTTTGCCCAGAGCCTGCTCGCACATCTTGCTCCCGGCGGCTGGCTGGTAGGTGATAGTCCGCAAGAGTTCCATCGCCCGCCCGCACGGACGCACGCCCGCCCGCTGTCGCCCGCCGCGTCCCCGCCAGGCAGGCTCGCTCCACTTGTGCGAGTGCCGGAGCTCCGCCAGCCCTTATATAGACGCGCCCGGGGAGGGGCGGGGCCTCGTGACGTCGCCCGGCCCCGCCCACCGTCCCCGGCAGCGCCCCCTGGCGGCTCTGCAGGGCGCTGGGGCAGCCGCGTGGTCGCCCCGGGGTGGGTGGAGGGATGGCCCCAGGGCTCCCACCCGCGACCCCCGAGAGGCGACCCGGCTCCGCCCCCCACCGGGCCGGCAGGAACGCGGGGTGGTCAGCCCGCCCCTCCCCCACGGCCCCGCCCACCTGCACCTGTGTCCCCGGGCAGGTACCCGGTGACCCGGGCACGGGCACGCGGGGCCTCACCTGGACACCTGCACGGGCCTGGAGATGCCGCCGCTCGCCACTGCGGCCACGATCGCACGTGGCTGGGGTCGAGGGACGGGGAGGGGGGACAGGTGACATGGGGGGGCAGGGGCTGGACGTTGGATGGGGGCGAGGAGACAGGGACGAGGGACAGGGGTGAGGCGGGCTCCAGGGCCTCAGACGTGGGCAGGGGGACGTGGGGTGGGGATATCGGGGTCCATTCTGCCTCTGTGCATCGATCCTTTAATGACCCCCCCTCTTCCCCATCCCTCTGAACCCTGGGGAAGGGGCTGGCGCCCTGGAAAGGTTTGGTCCAGAGATCGGCAAGCAAGCGCGCCATCGCGTGGAATTTTCCAGAAGTGCACCCAGGCAGTGTTGAAATAAGTGATGTAAGTCATCTGTCACTTTTTTTTATTTCCCCTGGGACTCGGATGGCTCATTAGGCGAAGTCTCTGTCCTGCTGTCAGGAGTGTGGATCTAAGGCTTCCTGGGGGAGGGGATTTCAGGAGTGACAGTGCCATGTAGGCGAGTGGGCTGAAACCTAACCTGCCAGTTTGCAGAGGTTAAGGCCCAGCTTTACTAAGCTAGAAGCACGCTTTTCTCTTGCAAACATTCATTGAACGCTCTTCAGTATTTTGAAATGGCCTAAAACAACTCAGAGAGACACTGCTATTGTATGTGAATGGAGAGAGAATCCTCCTCTACCCTTCTGAATTCTAGCTGTAGAGTCCCTAAAGCTGGACCAGAAAGGGTGAAAATCAAATTTATACACATGGAAGATACCCTGTGAAATGAATTCCTTAGATAACCAGGATTTAAATGTCATCTTTTTGTTTTGTTTTGTTTTGTTTTTCAGGGTAAGGTCTCACTTTAGACTGACCTGGAATTCACTAGGTAGAGTCTGGGTGGCTTTGAACTCATGGCAAGTTTCCTACCTCTGCCTCCTGAGTGCTGGGATTAAAGGTGTGTGCCACCACACCCGGCTAACCAAAATTAAAATAAAATTAAAAAATAAATATCATCTTAAACCAAAATGTGTATGAAGACAAGAAAAGAGAAGGTGACCAGGAAATTTGATACACAGGAGTGAGGTCTATTATTCATTCACTAATTAGATGAATTTACAGTCATTCTTTTCTTCCCAGTTCTGGAGACATCCTTAGGAAGTGAGATTTCTTTCAATACATGTGAATTTCCCTTACCAAAAGACAAAGTGCCATTTTCAGGGAATTTGTTAGCCTGCCTAATATTTTTCCAACTCAGAGGTAGATTTAGGGGGTGACATATTGGGGTTTCCTGTGGACATCTGTTGAAGTGAAACGTTCTAGTCTCCTGTATTTTCCAGTTCCCCCAATGAGGAAACTGAAAATAGGAAACTAGATACATTAACTATGATATAATTTAGAACAGCCAGGTAAAGCTGTCAAAGCACATGTCAACCTTCCTGTCTAAATTAACATAATAATGGTATGCGCAGTGTTTTCCTATTGGTCACAGAGATATTCGGAGCACAAGGTTAATAAGAGTATATTAGAAAGAGTCCACTCCAGACCACTTTCAAGTGTAGCTAAGTCTGGTGTTGATTAACATTTACAAAGACATTCTGTCTCAGATACTCCCGACCGTACATGACCGTGTACAAAAGTATGTTTCATTAGCATTGCAGTTTAGCAAGGGATAGGTTTTCACTTTCCTTTTTGGTGATCAGAACAGGAACAGTTCAGTGCAAGCCCGGGCATGTTTTTGATCGGTCTCTGTAGACTTTGACTCCCAAGATTATCCTGGTTTGAATAAGAGGTGGGGCTGGAGGTGGAAGTGCAGATTTACATAATATTCTATTAAGAAATTTGAGGTCATCCTTGACTTCCCAGCTTCAGCAAACCTGCTCACCAAGGGCCTGCTGGTTTGGAAAAGACTTCCTCAACTTCCCAGGACTAGTTCTGCATCAGTTCTTTATTTTCAAAATGTATTTTTATTAATTTATTTGACACAGAGCGAGAAGAGGTAGAGAGAATGAGTATGGGCCTGCCAGGGCCTCTTGCCACAGCAAACAAACTCCAAATGCCTGTGCCACTGTGTGCAGCTGGCTTTGCGTCAGTATTGGGGAACTGAGCCTAAGTTATCAGACTTTGCAAGCAAGTAGCTTTCCCAGCTGAGCCATCTCTCCAGCCCTGGTTCTTCATTTTAATGGTGTGTGTGTGTGTGTGTGTGTGTGTGTGTGTGTGTGTGTGTGTGTGTGTGTTCCAGGTTCGAGGCCCCAGTTTCCAGTTTCCACATAAAGTCAGATGCAAAAGCTGGGATGTGCATCTGGAGTTTGTTATGGTGTGCCCATTTTTTTCTCTTCTCTCTCCTCACAAATAAATTTAAAAATTAAAAAAAAAAAGACCTTCCTCTAGCAGCTGTCAAGCTTTACATAATGGTGGTGCACACCTTTAATTCCATCACTTGGAAGGCAGAGATGGCTGTGAGTTCAAGGTCAGCCTGAGACTACAATACATAGTGAGTTCCAGGTCATCCTGAGCTCGAGCGAGCCCCTACCTGAAAAAACAAACAAAAAGGAATCTGTAGCAATTAAGAAAGCAATTAAATGTGGTCCTCTCTCATGGTAGGCAGAACAGAGCACAGCAGAAGGTCCTATATCGACATGCCTTTCTTCTGTGTGATGATGCGATCCACTAGTGAAGAGACTATTCAGCAAAAGGAATTACAATCAAATCGGGTTTTCTTTCCATATAAGCAAAGGAACTCCATATGTCACTCTGTCATCAGATTCCTATGCCTGGAAAGCCTGACTTGGGGATTCCCTACAAACTAGGTCCAGCTACTCCAAACTCCAAACAGAAAAAATGATGGTGAAGCAGGCAAGGAATGCATTCAGCCCTGCCCTCCTGGGGAGCATCAGGGGACCAGGAATCTAGCAAGAGCTGGGGGGATCCACAGGGGAGGAGGGAGGGAGGAAGAAGCCTGTGTGGTAGGCAGTCTTGGTCCCATGGTGGCCTAGCTGATAGCTGTCTTGGGCTTTGTGGAGGCCTGTAAAGTTCCTATTGCTGGGCTGTTTCTGCTCTTCTGCTGAGATCTGTCAGTCACACCTGTTGCTCCTGGAATTCCAGGTGACTGCGGGAGGGGGGGGGGGAGGATGACTCAGAAGAAAAGACAAGCCAGGAAGGCAAGATAACACTTGTTTCTTTAGGATTAGGACAATGACTGGACTGTGGGCTCTGTTCTGGTTGTTTGGAACAGGACAATGGTAAAGCCAGCAGGTAACAATCTGTGGATTACACTTTCCCTATAAATCTTAAATACTCCTTAAATGATTAATGGTTCTCATGAACAGTTGAGAAAGAATCTGATGCAAAGTTTAAAGGTAGCAAAGGTGAAAAAAAGTGAAGGCAGAAATGCCATTAGTTAACCTTCGACCCTCATCTGGCACCTAAGGGACCAGTAGTTAAAGCTAAGGATGTGTAAATATCAGAATGTATTATATAAAATTATATATATAATTTTTTTTTGAGGGGCAGGGTCTCACTTCTAGTGTAGACTGATCTAGAACTCACTCTATGGATCCAAACTTGCTTCAAACTCACAGTGATCCCCCTACCTCTGCCTCCTGAGTGCTGAGATTAAAGGTTTGTGCCACCACATCGGGCCTGGACTGGGTATTTTAACAACTAATTCTTGTACATTTCTGGACACTCCAAATCCAGAGAAAGGTACTGACTGGTTTGCTGTCCTAAAGCTTCTCTTTTTGACTGTCATCTTTGTCCCCACATGGGTCTTCCTCTATGCACACAGCCCTGGTGTCCCTATGCAAGTATGTACAACTTCACCCCAGGACAACCCAGACTGCCCACCCATATGATGGGATTTTTCCTAAATTACTTCTTGGAACCCCATGTGGCCACATATGGTCATATTCTGAAGCTCCAGAGGTTAGGGTTTTAACACAAATTTTGCAAGATATAATTCAGCCCAAAATATGTACTTTGTGCACAAATTATGAACTTAAGCAATAAGAAACTATGTTAAATATGTTATGAGCCAAGGTCTAGGGTTAAACCTGTTATGTGCATTTTAAACCCAAGTGGAAAAAAAATCACTTCTGATGAGCATGTGACATGACATAAATCATCCAATGAAAAGGACATTTTGAAATATGCATGCAGACTTCTGCCTGGACATTCTGAGTTGAAATATATATATATATATATATATATATATATATATATATATATATATATATATATATATATCTTGGGTAACACAGCCCATTCCTGCTACTATAACAAGATAAGTTAGATTGGATAATTTATAAATGACAGAAGGTGTTGCCCACATTCCTGGAGGTTGAAAGTCTGAGATATTGCCAGATGTCCCTAAAGCTGTTTGCTAAAGTCTCTCCTGGTGGGCGGGACCTCTAACATTATTCAACCTTCTTTGTAAAGGTGTTAATCCCTTCAATTGAAAAAGATCTCCAGGTGTGGTGACCCATGCCTTTAATCCCAGCACTCAGGATTGTCAAGAGTTCAAAGCCACCCTGAGATAGTGAGTTCCAGGTCAGCCTAAGCTAGGTGAAGACCCTACTTCGAAAAACAAAGCAAAAGAAGAAAATAACTTTTATGATTTAATCACTGTATCAGGGTTCAACAGTTATTTGAGGGGCACAACATTTACACAATAACACTGAAAGGTGAAAAAAATCCGAAATTTCACATTGTAATCATCATAAAATATTTAATTCACTAGGCATTTAAATTTAATATGCAATGCTTTGGAAAATAGCACAATATAAAATGAAAGAGAGAATTGATTTAAGGCTTTTAAGTTTAAATTCAAATTTCTATGATGTTTCCCTGGCACACTGGTACATTGTCAAGTCATAAAACACTGGCAATTGTTGCCAATAACCTGATGAAGGCTTTGTTAATAGTTATTAAAATATTTAGCAAAAATTCAACTTCTTATAGCACTTTTATTAATTCATCTACTTTCTATTTAATATTTCCCTCTATTCTCCAAATAATGTTTTCAGTTAAGCATTCTGCAACTAATTATTTCCTGGTGTTATACCTCCCTCTGCTGGTTCACAGTGGTAGTGCCAAGGTAAGGACACAATTTTGTGTGTGTGTTGGGGTGGATGGGGAGAGGTTTGAGGTAGTGTCTCACTCTAACCCAGGCTGACCTGCAACTCACTCTGTAGTTCCAGGCTGGCCTCAAATTTACAGAACCTCCTACCTCTGCCTCCAGAGTGCTGGGATTAGAGGAATGCACCACCACTACCAAGCCCTTTTAAAAATATTTTTATTGGGCTTGAGAGATGGCTTAGTGGTTAAGGCACTTGCCTCCAGTGCCTAAGGCTCCAGGTTCAATTCCCCAGTACCCACATAAGCCAGACCCACAAGGTGGTGGCCCTGGTGTATTCTCTCTCTCTCTCTCTCTCTCTCTCTCTCTCTCTCTCTATCTATCTATCTATCTCTGCTTGAAAATGAATAAATGAAATATTTTTAAAAATATTTTTATTTATCTACTTCAGAGGGAGACAGATCAAAGCAGAGAGAGAGAAAAAAAAGAGAACGAGAGAACCATTTAACCATTTTGTGAATCCAGCTTTACATACATGGGTATTGGGGAATCAAACCTGGGCATCAGGCATTGCAAGCAAGTGCCTTAAACCACCATAATTTTTAATACTAACATTTTATGAGAACCTGTTTTATTATTTTTAAAGACTATTTGAAAAGGCTGATCAACCACTAGAAATTATTGTGAAATATACAAATGTTCATTTGACTAGGTTTGGATTTCAGCACAACATAGCATGGAGACACAGTGAAGAGTGTTAGAACCATGGTGAAGCACTGCTCTTCACACAGAAGAACGGAAGTTATTATATCTATAAATGTATAAAATTTGTCAAACTCAAAATTGACCAGCAGAGAACACGGGGCACGCAGTCATAGAGGGCATACTATTCTCGGTGGGTGCAGGCAAAGGAAGGCTAACATGAACCCACGTAAAACTGTTCTGTTTCAAATTCCTATTTTTATATTTTTGGATTTTCAAAGTAGGGTCTCACTCTAGCCCAGGCTGACCTGGAATTCACTCTGTAGTCTCAGGCTGGCCTGGAACTCAAGGTGATCCTCCTACCTCTGCCTCCATACCTGGCTTAAATTCCTATTTTCATAGACTGTTTTTTGTTCCAGTAAAGAGTCTTCCAGAGCATGAGGAATAATTAATGATTCATATTTGCAGAAACACTTCTAACACAGAGCACTCTCTGACAACCAGTTAGCCTCATGCCCAAACCTTGACTTTAAATCAACCTTCTCTTGGGGGTCCAGCTGTAATAGTTAAAGTGACATGCTCCATTCACTACCTTTGAGGGTTTCAACAGGTCATCTTGTGCCTCTATTTCTCTAGAAGTGAGCTGCTTACACTAAGTGTGATTGTTATAAGGATTATATGAAATTAGCCTGTGTAAAATGATGTGGGTAGATTACACAGTGAATGTTAACTGTGAGGAATCTTCTTGGTTGTTGCTTGATAATTTAGCCCATTTTCCTTTGTATCCCAGAAAAGACTTGGGAGAACGAATGAGAAAATGATAAAGTTGAAACATTCCTCTTTGGAGAGAGGAGGATTCTTGCTAAGGTTCATGAAACTCCCTGGTTCACCCAATCACTCCTGGTGAACCAAACAGCTAATCGTTGCCTGGACATAGATCTCCCTCTGCTGGCTAGTTTACAGAGTTGCAGGAGAACATTTTTGTAGGCAAATGTGTGGAATTGGCAGGGCAGATGTCTCAGTGAACTCAGCTGGAAACATGTGAGTTAACCCTTTTTGTAGAAAGGATACTGGCTGCTTAAGCAAGAAGACTCGCCAACTCCCAAGACCCACAAGCAAAGCAGGGTGAGGCCACCCATGTCTGTAAGCCCAGTCATGATGGTGTATCCACCAGAGAATTGCTGGGGCTTGATGACTATCCAGAGACATGGCCCCCCTCAGTAACTACATACAAAGGGGGGGGGTAGGACCGGGTTGACTCCTAGACTATCCATAACCCCCTACCTCATGGACTGATCCAGACTGCCCACGGAGGAGGATACCCAGTTGATGGGGGACAGGGAGGAGGGAATTGGGGATACCAACACATTATTTGCTCATACAGTATATCTATTTTTGGGATAATAAACATTAAAAAATATATCAGTAATCCCACTGAGGAGGGCCCTCAGTGGAATGGGGTCAGGGAGGAGGGAAATGGTGGTTCCAACCATTTCATTTTGTTCATACAAAGTTTCTACTTTAATAATAATAATAATAATAATAATAATAATTGATGTACAAAAGACTTGGACAGTGGAAGGCTTCACTATGTTCTAAGATAATCATATTAAAAACCCAGCCATGGGCTGGGGAGAGGGCTCAGTGATTACAGTGCTCACTGCTCAAGCTACAGTTCCTCAGTGTAATCCCCAGCTATGATGGAAAAAGCTGAAAACTGTGGCTGGCTTCTACAATCTTAAAATGCTGGTGGTGAGCTGGGAGGCTGAGAGGGAAGAATTTCCTGTACTTTTATGGCGAACACAGCAGAGAACAACAGGTTGAGAATCCAGAGTGAGAAACCTTGTCTCAAAGGAGGTGGACAGTCGAAGACCAACCTGAAAGTTGTCCTCTGACCTCCACACATGTTCTGAGGCACGTGTGCATCCTCACCTCACCCCCAAACATAAACATCCATACACACACAATTTTGAAAAAAGTAGCCATTTTCTTTAAATTATGAATTAAGTTCAACCCAGATACAAGCATAGACTTTTTAAAAATCTAGACAAGAGATTCTAAAGATGCGTAAGACAAAAAAGAAAATTCCAGGAAGGAAAAAAAAAAGCAGTTAGCTTAGCCTTTTGTATACTGAAACATAACATAAAGCTTCAATAATGAAAATAATACCAGATAAAAACATTGATAATTGAGGAAGTCTACAGTGCCTAATTGACAGTCTAAAACAGCCCTAAATGTATATCACTTTTAAAAATTTAAGAAAATGTCAATTAAAATGGTATTTATGTTGCTACTTAGCATATTTTAAAAACATTTTATTTATTCATTTGTTAGAGAAGTGGAGAGAGGGAGAGGGAGGGAGAGAGAGAGAGAGAGAGAGAGAGAGAGAGAGAGAGAGGGAGAGAGAGAGAGAGATTGAAAATGAGCATGCCAGAACCTCAAGCCACTGCAAACGGACTCAGATGCATGCACCACTTTGTGCATCTGGCTTTACATAGGTACTGGAGAACTGAACCAGGGTTGTTAGGCTTTACAGGCAAGCGCCTTAACTGCTGAGCCATCTCTCCAGGCTTTCCTGCTTAGCATATTTAATAAGGGTTTGAGGTCAATTTGGTAACCACTGAGAAAGACCGTCAATTGATCAACTTTTATATATGCCTTAATTCTAAGCAAAAGAAAGTTTGAAATATCAAATATTAAATTAGAGTATGAGAGAGTTACTTTATACTTTTGGAATGTGATAGATTTTGAAACTCTCTCAAGACCCAGAATTCTTGAAAGGAGCCATTCATAAATATTTATATAAAATCAAAACCATTTCATTGAATAACAGTATACTTACTGTAAGTAAAGGCTAAAAAAATTGAAATTTTCATTTTCAGTTCAAAGCACAGAAAACAGCTCATTTTTTCTAGAATATAAAAATCCCTACAAATGGAACAAAGAACCAGTGGGCCAATAGAAAATAAGAAGGTTTTTGTGGGTGTGTCCAACTTCATGTGGGGGAAGCAAACAGGAATTGCGAATGATGCTAAGATACCATTGTTTTCTGTCTGTGAGCCTGGCAAAGCCTTAAACGTTATGGGAATGAGGCATCAGGAGAGCTAGCCAACAGGGCACTGACTTCCATCTCAGTTCCAGCACCTTCTCTCCATGGCCTGTGGCTGCAGCCTGTGCTGCCTTAGCCATAAGGTCTTGCCGTTAGGTCTGGTGGGTAGACAAGTACTCTGGCAATGGCCTACATTGTTTGGGGCCTTCATGGTAACGCAATTCTGGTACTGGAATTTACCAGCAAGTCTGTGGTTTTAGCTTAAACTCTCTCCATCTTGCAGGGTGCCTTTACCCAATCTCTCTCTCTCTCTCTCTCTCTCTCTCTCTCTCTCTCTCTCTCTCTCTCTCTCTCTGTCTCCTCCCTCCCTCCCTCTGCTTGCAAATAAATAAATAGAGAGACAGAGACAGAGAGACAGAGAAAGAGAGAGAAAGGGCCCATCAATACCTCCAGACACTGCAAACAAACTCCTGATGCATGCACCACTTTGTGCATCTGGCTTTTCATGGGCACTGGGGAATTGAGCCAAAGTCTTTAGGCATTGCAAGCAAGCGCCTTAACTGCTGAGCCATCTCTGGAGTCCTCAGATATCTTTTAAACAGCTAACTGAACTGTAGGTATCTATGGTGCTGATTCACGCCATCCCTGTTAGTGTTGGGTTGTCTTCCCCTTCCGCTCCCTTCCTTATCCTTTCAGCCCCTGTATTCTGTCTCTCCACTTGGTCTTCTGTTCCCTCCTCTGATCCTTTCCTGTTTCTCTCTCCAGGCATCATTTTAGCATTACTGATGTTTACTGTGACTTATAAACAAATCAGGTTCCTCCATGTCAGATTTCACATATGAAGAACAGGCAGGGTTCATTTTTCTGAGTCTGGGTAACTTCACTGAGTGTAATTTTTTCCCAGGTGAATGCTTTTCCCACGAATTTCATAATTATCTTTTCTTTCTGGTGAGTAGAATTCCTTGTGTATATGTACTGTGTCTTTATTATTCATTCATCTGGACTGAATCCATTCCTAAGCTGTTGAAAATAGATCTGCCACAAATATGACTGAGCAAGGATCTCCGGAATAAAGAGTAGAGTCTTAGGGTAGAGTCCATGAAAATTCCTTTAGTCTCATGCAAAGTTTTCATAGTATCTTAAAAATATGAATGGGGCCAGGTGTGGTGGCGCACGCCTTTAATCCCAGCACTCGGGAGGCAGAGGTAGGAGGATCGCCATGAGTTCAAGGCCACCCTGAGACTAACTACATAGTGAATTCCAGGTAAGCCTGGACTAGAGCGAGACCCTACCTCGAAAAACCAAATACATACATACATATATATATATATATATATATATATATATATATATATATATATATAAATGGGGGCTGGAGAGATGGCTCAGTGGGTAAGGCACATGTCTACAAAGCCTAAAACCCAGGTTTGGTTCCCCAATATCCACATAAAGCCAGGTGCACAGAGTGCTGCATGCATCTGGAGTTCATTTACAGAGGCTGAAGACCCTAGGTCACTCCATCTCCCTCCCCTCCTCTCCTCTCTCTTCCCCTCCCCTCTTCTCTTCTCCCCTCCCTCTCCTCTCCTCTCCTCTCCTCTCCTCCCCTCCCCTTCCCTCCCCTCC
>PVHP010027592.1:0-23754 GCA_004024765.1 Zapus hudsonius | reverse complement strand
CCATACCCAAGTCTCAGGGACTGGCAGGCTCCCAAATTGGGATTATTGTCAGGTTAATAGTGCTTAATAAATAATTAGGCTTATTTATTAGTATTATTAATTTTCCTCCCACTCAGCACCACCCGCAATTATGTGATAGCAGACAGATGCTATCCAGATGTTCACGAGGCCATCTTGTGAATTTTCCTTATTCAAACCTGGGCGAGGGAGAGAAGGGTTGGAGGTGGGGGTGGAAAGAAGGCGATAGTTTCCCAAAAGAAGTCACATGAGACAGGCCTGGTGTTAATTAATGTCGGGTTTGCAGAGGACACAGCGTTCAGGCTGCAGCAGACAGATGATGTGTGGGGTTCTCCATCTGTGGCTAGCTCTGGTCAGGGAGGCACAGGTTATGAAAAGAGGCCTTTTCTCCCTGGCCTTTGTCACAGCTTCTGAGAACATTCTTCCCGGCTGGTGTGGAATGTGATGGTTCCATGGTGACACAATCAATATGCTTCTCCAGGTGTCTGGGAAGAGGTGGGTTATGAGCCATGTGCTGAGTCACACATACATCAGAGGGGCGTAGACCTAGGGGTAGTAGTTCTTCTAGAATGTGAAAATCTCACCCATGTACCTTGGAGACAGTACAACTTGCTGATCAAAACCAGTGAAGGTCAGGAAGGTTCCAAAGCCTGGGTGTGTGGTCTGCTTGTGCTGAGCAGAACTTATCCACCAACCAGACCAGACCAGTCTATTCTCCGTTCCCAGAACCTACTCTGTGGTCGCTGCCTGAGCCTGCCTTTCAATGTTCTGCTTCACATGGGGACAGATGGAGTGTGGGATGAACATACAGCTCAGGCAGCCACTCTGCCTGGGTGCTGGACGTTCATAGTAATTATCATAATAAAAATAACATTGTCACCAGTCACTGAGGGTTTGCCTGGCATGCGTTTAACCCTCACAACTCAGCTAGCATTGTAACATCTTCGTTCCCATTTTACAGAGGCAGAAACAGAAAGTCCAGAGGGTTGAAGCCCTACGATTGTGAAAAGCTCCATAGTCAGGATTTCAAACTTGGTCATTTGATTCTGTGATCTAAAACTCCCGAAAAGCTTCAGACACCCTGCAAGGCTAGTTGGCTGCCAGAATGCCTGTGATTGTGGAGACACAGACTGTGGCGATGCAGAGGCCATGACCTTGGGCTTTCTAAAGATAAAGCCCCCTTACTGGCCATCTATTACCCACCTCTGTGTCTGACCAACATCCTGTGACTGTTGGGCCATCAGGTGAAAACTTTCAGTCATTTTTGTTGTTGTTTTGTTTTGAAAACCAGGGTAGGGTCTCACTTCGTTCCAGCCCAGACTGACCTGGAACTCACTCTGTAGTCCCAGGCTGGTCTCAAACTCACAGCCATCCTCCTACCCAGTGCTGGGATTAAAGACATGAGCCCAGCCAACAGACCACCAGCTTCTACCCACCCAAAGGCTATGAATGGCATTAAACAACACCTGAGGTCTACAGCAGAGATTTCTCTCCTTTGCTGTATCTTGCCTACCTGATTCCTCCACCAAATGTATTTCAAAAGTGCCTTGGTTTATGACCTCTTTAGTTATGTAGCAATAAAAACTTCATGAAATTGTTAACACATTGGAACATGGATTTCAGACTGACCTAAATCTGTGCTTCTGGGTCACGGTTACTCATCTTTGGCTCCAGAATAGTCTTGATTCCCTTTGAGGTGAGAGCAATGTATCTTGTGTCAACAATTTCTATTTGAGACTTCATTACCCTGTACTTTAAAACCATTATGGAGGGCAGGCCAGGGAGATGGCTCAGTGGGCACCGCACCTGCTATGCAGGCATGAGGACCTGGGATAGGATCCCCAGAACCCATGGTAAGACTGGGTGCAGTGATGGGCATCTGTAACCCCACTGCTGCAGAGCTGGAGAGACAGGGAGTCTCTAGTGGAATTCTAGTGTCTCCAAGCAGAAGGTGGCGAGTGATTGATGAGCATACCCACTGTTGAGTTCTGAGCTACACACACACCACATACACACACATGCACACACTCACATGCACACACATACACATACATGCACACACTCACACACACACCACATACACACATGCTCACATACATACACACATGCACACATATGCACACACATGTACACAAGCACACACATGCGCACACACACATGTACACACATACACACATGCACACACATGTACACACATACACACACATACATAAACACACATACACACTTACACGCACATGTGCACTCACACCTGCCCACACACATATCAACACACAAGTACACATGCATGCACATCTCATATTCACATGTAAGAAACAAACAAAACAAGAATAAGCAAACAAACAGAAACTACCGACCCTAAGCTGGTTTTGGGTGACTATGTCGGGTTTCTAGAATCTTATTTTTGGTAGGGGTGTGAGGAATTAAAATATGAATTTTAATGGAAATGCAATTGAACTCAATGGAAATTGAATTTAATGGAAACAGATTCTTTTGACGTAATTGTCAATCCTATAAATTGTGGTAGAAAGTGGAAAGCATGTTTATAGATAACATTTCTTTTTTTTTCCATGACTAAATAGCATCTTCAGCTCTCAGTACCTGTCTGGTTTGCCTTGCAGGCTGGCCTGTGAGGAAAATGGCTCCTGAGAAGATTCAAGCCTAAGAGTGGTGAATGTCAAGGGAAACCCAGGGGCTGTGTAGTTTGGAGAGGAGGACTTTGCCTGGGGGTCTTCCCTTCAGGCTTTCTCTTCCAGGGGAGCTCACTCCATCATTTCTTCAGGAAGGACCTCCTTGGGGAAGGCCCAGAGCAGATGTACCCCCCAGGCGACCCTCTCATTGGGAAAAAGTTTCTTATATCTGTAACAAAGGCTCTTCAGAGTAAGTGGGAAGTCCCAGGGCTGTGGGGACTGTGACATGCATGGAATTATTTGATGGCGGTCCTTCCTTGCTTCCCTGGAAAGGCCTGAAGTTTGAAAGGCCAGCACACCTCTTGTCCCCCAGCCTCAGGCACATTCAAAGATTGTCTTTGCTGAACGCTTGACTTCATTTTTGCATCATCTCCTTTAACTTTGGGCTTGGAGATCCAATAGTTGCTCAAATGAATGAGCAACAGGGCAACTGATTCAGAAGCAGACAGACAGATATCCAGATGTGGAGTGATGGTTCCTATCATCGCTAATAAATTATTCATTCAGTATTTCTTTATGTCTAGACCTGAGGAAGGCACTGTGAAGGAGTCACATAAATCCATAGTTCTTGCTCCTGAGCTCAGAAGCTCACCGAGAAGGTCAATGAAAACTTCCTAGTCTTCTCTCTGTGTTTTCTTCCTCCTCCCTTGGGTTTTTGTTTTTTTTTTGAGCTATGTAAACCAGGGTAGCCTTGAGCTCACTTTATTCCTGGAGTTCTTGGAATTTGTAATCTTTCTGCCTCAGCCTTCTGAGCTGTGGGATCATATGCAGGTGACCTAGGCTACAGAGGGGATTAGGAAGTTTCCAGTCAAGATGGCTTTGAAAGCTGACATCTGAAGCATCCCTTTTCTACACATAAAGGTCCTATCACCTCTTACACTTAAAAAAAAGACACCTTGAAAAGCTAGAGCTATGTTCAAACACAACTTAAGCATTTTTATGTGGTGTATATATGATTTCTTTTTTAAAGTTATAATGGGCTCAATCAGAGCTGAGACCCTGCTGGGCTCCAGGCCCAGAAATAGGCTGAGTCAGCCAGGGGTTTCAGGTCTCTCAGAATAACTGACAGGAAAGGTCCGGCTCCCAAGAAGACCTGAGGCCATGGCAGGACACTGAGGACACCACTCACAGCAAGAGGTTAACAAAATGCCATCCAGATCTTTCCTGGGAATCTGGCTTACTCAAGTCAGGAGGAAGTGGACTTCGCCTTCCACCTGGCACCAAGGCCTAGAATATCTGCTCTGGATGGTTCTCACTTTATGCTGGGAGTCTTTTATTGAAATATCTTTATCATGAATAAGTATATGCATTGTATGAGTGAATCTTGGGAAGGTGTCCCCGTTTCCCTCCTCTCTGTCCCCTACCCACTGGGGCATACTAGGAGTCTTAAAGGTTGTGTAAGAAGAACCATGGGAAGGATGCAAACAGAACAGAGTGGGAGAGGAGAAGAGGAGGAGAGGAGAGATCCCAGTATAGCTACAAAACTGAAATGCCCATAACACGAAGGGGGAAGTAATGCTAAGAAAAAAGAGGCAACAAAACCTATGATTGAGGGATGTATTCATCCCAATAGAAGGAAGTTAATACAGGGCTCTTGTAACGGGGTGAGCTGGGGGTTAGAATTTAAGTAACGTCCAGCAAAAATTCCAATGCACCCCAAAATTTAAGGAGCGCCTGAATTCTTGTCTACAAAGTTAAAGAATTAAAATCATAAAATCAAGATATTAAGGTTTAGTTAAAGACTTTATTTAAGGGAACATGGGGAGTTACAGAGTTCTCCAGCGACCAGTGTGGGGAGAAAACGTGGAGTTTTAATAGAATTTATGCTGCTCAGAAAACAAGCAGCAGAAGAAAAGATAACAGAGGGCTCCCATCATGAGAAGGAAAGGTTCATGTGGGAAAAATCTGGAGCCTTCCCTCACCCCAGCCATTAGGATGGGGTGGGGGAAGGCCTTACCTTTCTGAGGCCTGGAGATTTAGAGGTCCTTCTGTTGGCCTGCCATGTGAGGAAGAGAAGGAACATTAACTGTTCAGTCAGTATTTCCTGCCCTAGGTGGGCAAGGCGACAGGTGGTTGGGTCATGCCTGGCCAATCAGTTTTAGCGTCTAGGTTTTATCTCTAGCTAGACACCTCCCACTCAAGAGGAGGGTGTCTCTCTCATCACACTCTGGCTTATACATGGATTGAACATGCACCCTAGAGGGTCTCCTGATGGCCATTTTATCCTCAGTGTATCAAGGGATCAGTGATGGGACTTTAAGAATGGGGCTCAGTGGGAGATCCTTAGATTATTGGGGAGTTAAGACAGCTCTTGTGTGACTGTCTCAAGCCGATGTGACTCAGTTTTTTTTCTTGTCACGTGGTCTGTCCCTCTCCAGGCCACTGTGGCATCATTTGCCTTGAAGAGTTGCAGCTAAGAGACCTTCCCCTGAATCCATGCCACAATGCTGAATGCAGCCCCCAAACTGTGACTGGAACACATCTTTTTATTTTCCCTGTGGAAATTCCCGGTTTCAGGTATTTTATTATGGTAACCCAAAATAGACTGATACATGAACAGCTAAGGATGACTATAAAACACAGGCAACTCAGACTCTTCACATAAAGAATGACTCCAAAAACAAACAAATAAACAAACTAACAGTATGTCAGGGCACAACCAAGCCAGAAATAAAACCAGAAGTTGTAAAAAAAAAAAAATGAAGCAACTGGAAATTCTGAAAGGAAAAAAGCGATTAGATTGGGAAAGTGTTTCCACAGACAAGATAAATCCCACAGTAGAAACAAAAAGGGAAGAAACAAATCAACTAGAAGCTACTTGATGTCAAAGGCACCCAGAGGAGAGCAGACTAAAGTCTGAATGAGCAGGAGAGAATCTGCATTGAGAGACACAATAATGGCAAAGCATTTTCCAGAACCTAAAACCAAACCCACACCTAGACACATTCCAGTACTATTCAAGAATTAAAGTATATTTAAATCAAGTAAATTTAATTAGGTCTACCAAAGAGGGAAACAGATCCATATCTCTTCAGAAAGCAGGAACCTCTCTTCCATTGTCACAGGCCACTTGCCAGCAATGATGGAAACGTCGGAAAATGTCTTCTGTTAAGACAAAATAAAGGTTCAAATGGGTCAAAGAAAAACCAGACTTAATAAGTCATCATTGGGAACAAATGAAAGATGGACTGAGTTATACACCCCACTCACAGTGTCTCGCCTGCCTCCCTTGCTTATGGGCCAAACTCCTGCCAAGCCAACCTCAGAACAGGGAAACTTGCCCCTTGCTGACAGACAGTGTGGTTATAACTTTGGAGGTTCTACTTGCAACGAGCTGACAGAGGCAGGCTTATCACTAAATCCTGCAATTCACAGGACACCCCACCATGGAAGAGCTTGATCCAGTCTAAAGCGGGCAAGTGTTGCTGCTGAGGAATCTGAAATAGGAGAAACTGAGCCCAGACATAAGCAAAATAGATTGGTCAATCGAATTAGCCACGAATTATTTTCAAAAACATAAACAATAGTTGTAAGTAAACATTTTAACCACTGAGCAACCTTCCCAGCCCTCATCATTAACAATATTTGTAAAAAAACAAAAATAAAGGTGGAAATAAATTCTAACAATGAGGATATTTTAAAAACAAACTTCACTTTATTGATATATAATCGATGTGCATAAAGTTATACATATTTAACGTATGCAATGTGGAGTTATTTCACCATTTTACAAAATATGTGCTGTGAACATGTCCAATAACTCCAAAATTTTCTTCCAATGTTTCTCTTTAGATTTATATTGAAATGCGCAGGTAAGTATGGTTGTTAAAAATTTAGGGATAATATAAGATTTTAAAAAGTAATCTACGGTTCCAAGAGTGGCAAATGAAGAAGTAGGAATATATATAAAAAATAATTCAACAAAAATCATGAAAACAGAGAACATGGTGTAGAAACATTGGAAGCAATAACACACAGACAAAATAGAAGCAAGTTCAAATCTACTAGTGAACACATGAAATAGGTTCATCTCACTTGCAGATTTGTTGTTGTTTGAGACAGGGTCTCACAAAGCTAGGTGGGCCTCAAACTCACAATATAGCCTCAGAGGAGTTGAACTCCTGATCCTCCTCCCTCCACCTCCCAAGTGCTGGGGGATTACAGACATTCACAAGCAGTGCTTAGCTCTTCGTGTGTGGAAGTCAGAGGACAACGCTGGGGTGTTGGTCTTCTCCTTCACCTTGTTTGAGATCAAGGGAAGGGCAAACCAGCTGTCCAGGAGCTTTGGGATTTCCGGACTTCACCTCTCATTGCTGTAGGTATGTTGAGATTACAGACATGTGTCCTGCTTTCAATGGATGCTGGGGATCCAAACTTCGGTCAGCAAGCACCTTTGACCATTGAGCAATCTCCCCAGTTTCCACTTTTTAAAAAAGTTTTAAACATTTTTATTTAAATGTTTTAATTAAATGCAAGCAGAGAGAGAGACAGACAGACACACACACACAGAGAGAGAGAGAGAGAGAGAGAGAGAGAGAGAGAGAGAGAGAGAGAGAGAGAGAGAGAATGGGCATGTCAGGACCTCTTGCAGCTGCAAACCATCTTCAGATACATGCGCTACTTTGTGAATCTGGCTCAATGTAGGTCCTGGAAATCAAACTCAGGTTTAAGTTAGGTTTTGTAGGCAAGTGCTTCAACTGCTGACCCATCTCTCCAGCCCACCCCAACCTCCCTTTTTAAAAAAAATTTTAAAAACCATTTCCAATTATTTTAAGTTAGTATGCAACGTAGTAGGATCCACGATGGTATTTTCACACATGCATGCCACTGACCTTGTCATTATTCACCCTCCTCACCCTCTTCCGCACCTCCTGTCTCCTACTCACCTCTGGCTGGTCCTTTACTTCCTCCTAAACACTCCTCCATTCCGCTTTCACATCCCATCTATTCTATTTCTTTTGTTTTCCTCTCTCCTCCTCACCTGTGATCTCTGCTTTCATGATGCACACACGCACGCACACACTGAAAACTGGAGTCTGAAGATAAGAAAACATTGTGGTATTTGTATTTGCAAGTTTGGTTTCTTTTGTTTAACATGCTCTCCAGTTGCATTTATTTTCTTGCAGACATTATGGTGTCTTTATTTTTTTTACAGCTGAATAAAATGACATTGGATGCATGGAGCACATTTTCTTCATTGGTTCCTCTGTTGATGGACCTTGAGGCTGTTTTCATTTCTTAGTTGTGACGAACAGTGCAGCAATAAAATGGGTATATAAGTATCTCTGGGGTATGTTGACTTAAGAGTCTTTCAATGTGTACCCAGCAGTGGTACAGCTGGTCATATTGTAATTCCATTTTTAGTGGGGTTTTTTATTGTTTTTTTTTTTCTTGTTGAAACCTCCTTACTGATTTTCATAGTGGCTACAACACACATACACACACATACACACACATACACACACACACACACACACACACACACACACACACTGACACTTCCATATTCTTATCAGTAAAAGATAAAATATCTTCATCAGCATTTGTTGACATTTGTTTTCAATCTCCCTAATTCCAATTTAAAAAATTAATTTAACTAATTTATTTTTATTTATTTATTTTCAAGGAGAGAGAGAGAGAGAGAGAGAGAGAGAGAGAGAGAGAGAGAATGGGCATGCCAGGGCCAGGGTCTAAGTGCATTGCACTGGTCCATTTATTAATGGGATAGGTTTTTTTTGGTGTTTAATTTTTGCAATTCTTTACATATCTTAAATATTAATCTTATGGATAGTAGGTGAAGATTGTTTCTGATTCTATAGATCATATGTTCACACTACTGATGGTGTCCTTTGCACTGTAGAGCTTTTTATTTTCATGTAATTCTCTTTTTTAATCCTTGCGATTATTCCCTGTGCTGTTGGACTCTTTTTCAGAAACTCCTTGCTTGCGTCCCTATTTTGAAACACCTTATATTCTATATCCATATTATATATAGAAATTTATGTAGATATAGATATCCCTATATCTGTTCATATTTTGTTAACAGTCTGAGCATTGTAGGTTTTACATGAAGGTATTTGAGCCAATTAAAGTTGTTTTTTTGTGCAGGATGATAGATAGGGATTTAGTTTCACCAGTCTACATGTGACATCCAGTTTTCATAGAACCACTTATTGTATATTATATATTTTTAAAATTAGTTGTCTGTAGCTGGGCAGGTTAATTTCCAAGTCCTCTATTCTGTCCCGCTGGCTTACATGTCTGTTGTTGTGTGGGGCCATTCTGTTTTTGGTACTTTTGCTCTGTAGTTTGGGATCAGGGATCACAATTCCTTCTAGCATTGCTTTTTCTAAGTAGGATTCCTTTAGCTGTTCGTGGCCTTTTGTGCTTCCATATAAATTTTAGAATTTTTTTTAATGTTGTGAAAAAATGTAATTGGAATTTTGATGGGGATTGACTAGAATCAGCGGATCACTTTCAGCAACATATCCATTTTTAGGCTATTAGTTCTGCTAATCCATGAGCATGGGAGTTATTTCCAAATTATAGTGTCTTCTTTAACTTATTTCTTCTATGTCTTAACATTTTCATTGTAGGGATCTTTCATATCCTCAGATAAATTCTTTCCCAAATATTTTAAATCTATTGTCAGTGAGATTTTTTTTTGCCTGATTTCCTTCTTGGCATATAGAAAGACTACTCATTTTTCTGTGTTGATTTTCTAACCCATTACATTCCTGACAGTGTCTATCAGATCTAAGTTTTCAGGTAGAGTCATTAGGTCTTTTATGCATAGGATCAGACCATCTGAAAATAGAGATTGTGTATTGTGATTCTTGAATGAATGTTGGTTTTAAAAAATACAAGCGTATTACAGTAACAAAATATACACACGATAGTGATCTACTCTGACTTTCAAGGGAGAGAAATAAAACTGGATGAAGAGACTATTAGGGGGATGCTTATATTTTCTGAAATAAATTTATTTCAAAAAATAAAAAAATCCGAGGCAAATATGAAAAGAATGTGAATTTCATTTGGATTCTTGTACACAAGTGCTCATTAGTCTTCATACTTTTCTGAATGCTTGAAATATTTAAAAAGGCATCATCACAGATGGTTTTAAAAATGAATTAGAGCCTGTTCTAGAAAAGATGGGAAAAGTCAGCATACCAGTTAACAGAATTGTAAAACTAAAATTATCATTTTTTTCTGTAATTGTAATTTCTTGCAAATTTGGTTTCATCACTTGCTAAAATCATTTTACACTATTGTATTTAACTATTTATTTATCTGGTATTTCACTCAGATTCACATAGGATAATTTATATAAAAGAAACTGAATAACAAATAGATCAATAAATACATTTAGAAACAGATGGTATACTGACAGAATATGTCCAATTGTCCCAGAGGAAGAGGAGGAGGAAGAAGAGGAGGAGGAGGAAGAGGAAGAGGAGGAAGAAGAAGAGGAGGAAGAGGAGGGAGGAGGAGGCTATGTCTGCAGGATGTAATGGATGGAGCCTGCAGCAATGGTTCATACAGGGGCAGTAGACTGCTGTGGCCTGCACTCTGTCATGTGGGCCTGTAATCAAAGTGTTTATACATGTGATACACATGCCATCTCACTAAGGTATTAGATTCTTGAAATATTATAAAATAATGGGTTGATTATAACATTTCATTATATACATATATATCACATATTTTGAACACACACATATATGTGTGTATACATATTGTATATAGAGATAGCTGTATAATGAAACTGACATGTGTATCGGGGATAATAGGCTAAGAAGAGTAATTGCTAGAGACCGCGTTTGCAAACATGGACACACCTCGGGAGATAAGAATAACTACTCCCCCTTAATGCCCAGGTAGGCATACTACCACAGGGTAGCCAGGTTTTCACAGATTCTCTGCGCCCCATCGATCTGTCAGTTTCTGCCATGCTGGTGGTCCCTGTAGCAGTTGGCAGCAAGTTAAATTGGTTTCATGTAGTCTGGAAATCTATAACACTTTTCATTTTCCTATATGTCCCAAAGCACTTAGTATTTAAAGAAGCAAACACAGAGTTTTCTCAGGAACATAACTAACTGGAGGAGTGGAGATGAAAAGGACTCCAGTAGCTGCCGTGGAAATCCACAGTGGCCTCACAGAAGTCCCCAGCGGTTCATAAAAACAGATGCCTCTGAAGCTAGAAGCGTCATCATTTCTAATAGGAGCACTTGGTATAACAGGTAGCTCTTACTGAGTGATTGTTGGATGGCAGGCACTTTGCAGATCGCTAGATGCGATCATCTTCACTGTCAACTTGATGGGGTTTAGAATCACCTAGGAGACCCACCTCTGGGCGTGAGTGTTTATGAAGAGTTTCCAGAGAAATGTAACTGAGGAGGGAAGACCTATCCTGAATGAGGGTGACACTATCCCTGGGCTGGGTTCCCTGACTGCCTAAAAAAAGGAACAAACAGAGAAAGTGGTTTGGGCACCAGCTTTCTGACCACAGATATGATGTGGCCAGCTGCCTGCCTCTCCTAGTACTTCTGCCATGGTGCGCTATATCTCTTCTTGAACCATGAGCACAAATACACCTTTTTCCTTTAAGTTGCTTTTGTCAGAGATTTTGTCATAGTAATGAAAACAAACAAACAAAAACCCAACACAAAGGAGTCTCTCATTTATAGCTCACAACAAGCCTTTGAAAGGATGACTATTCTTACATTGATTCTAGAGAGGGTCATTGAAGCTGAGATCGCACAACTCATAATCAATAGAATGGGGACTTGAACTCCACTTTGTAGGTTTCCAGAGCCCAAGTTCTTAAAACACTATGCTAGAGATGTTTGAATTCCTGTCAGTTAACTAACTTCACAATCTTTGAATTGTTCACAATTGGTTTCATTCACCCTCCTCTAATTTTGAAAAAGCGTTTTATGATGAATTCATAATGTAGACAGAGAAAGCATGAAGGTAAACATCTGGCTGGAGGGACTGCTCAGCAGTTAAGGTGCTTGCCTGCAAAACCTCAGATGCACAAAAGTGGCACATGCATCTGGAGATCATTTGCAATGGCACTATGCCCTGGTGTGCCCATTCTCTCTCTCTCTCTCTCTCTCTCTCTCTCTCTCTCTCTCTCTCTCTCTCTTTGCAAACAAATAAATAAAAATATATAAATAACTCCATATGTATTAATAAAA
Source organism: Zapus hudsonius (assembly GCA_004024765.1). NCBI lineage: Eukaryota > Metazoa > Chordata > Mammalia > Rodentia > Dipodidae > Zapus > Zapus hudsonius. Next base: position 11,843 of record PVHP010027592.1, on the reverse strand, counting down.
GTAAGTGCCTTTTCTTTTAAAAATATTTATTTATTTGTAAGCAGAGGGAAGAGATAGATAGTGTTGTAGTCAACTTTCTCTGTTGCTTCACAGAAAGAACCCAAGCAAAAATGGCTTATTGAGGAATGGGTTTATTTGGATTACAGACTCAAGGGGAGACTCCATCCTGGCAGGGTAAACAATGGCATGAGCAGAGGGGTGGACATCACCTCTGTCACAGCACTGCAAACAGCGGCAGGTAGGTGTGCCAAACACTGGCAAGGGGAAGTTGGCTGATAACCCCCATAAGCTCGCCCCCAACAACACAGCTCCAGCGAGGTTGTAAAACCCAAAATGCCATCAGCTGAGTATCGATCCATCAGAACACATTCATTGTTTGTGGGGGACATCTGGATCAAACATGACAGACAGACAGACAGACAGACGGATGGATGGATGGATGGATGATATATACATACATATATACATACATGTGAGAATGGGCATGTCAGAGCCTCCAGCTACTACAAACATACTCCAGATGCATGCACCACTTTATGCATCTGGCTATACATGGGTACTGGGGAATTGAACCCAGGTTGTTAGGCTTTGCAGGCAAGCACCTCAACCATTGAGCCGTCTCTCTAGCCCAGGTAAATGCCTTTTCTTCATCAACCAGATCAAGAAATAGAATTTTACTCTACACTTCAGAACTCCCTTCATGAGCTGTGTCTCATGTAGAAACCCTCCTGCACCTACAGCAGACAGTGTCTTGAGTGTGTTTCATTTGCGTTTCATCATGTTTTCTTTTTTAAAAATTTTTTCTTTATTAAGCAGAGAGAGAGAGAGGGAGAGAGGGAGAGAGAGAGAGAGAGAGAGAGAGAGAGAGAGAGAGAGAGAGAGCGCACCAGGGCCACCACCTTGTGGGTCTGGGTACTGGGGAATTGAACTTGGAGCCTTAGGCACTGGAGGCAAGTGCCTTAACTGCTAAGCCATCTCTCCAGCCCAATCATGTTTTCTTATCATCGTATTCCTCCCCTAATGCACCCTTGAGTACTGTCAATTATTCTTGTTCCTTATAAAAAATAGGTTGTCTTTTGTTCTTTTAATTTTTTAAGTTTCAAAAATAAACTTTGTGCATAAATGTTTCCTCAGAGCATTCTTCATGACAGCAAAAATCTGGAAACCATTCGCATGTCCAACGACAGGGGATTTGGTGAAATAAATGATACATGCTCCGGATGGAAATGTAATTAAGCAATTGAAACACGACATCTGTCCAGACACGGAGATGACCCTTTACTACCTAGAGAAAATGTAGACTGCTGTGTGTCACTGACTCTTGTTTGGTGGCACTGGTGTTGTGTGGTGTGAGGGGGTTGGGGATGGTAAACATGGTTGATAGTTAATTTTAAACATTTTATTGACAACCTCCAGGTATATAAACAGTACACCATGATCAAAATCCCCTCCCATTACCCTCCCTTTCCCCTCGAGAATCCTATTTTTAAAAAAATTATTTATTTATTGTTGATAAGTAGGAACTCGGTATGAACAAGTCTTGTGTTGGTACCCCCATTTCCCTCCTCTCTGCCCCCAACCCGCTGAGGGCTTTCCTCAGTGGGATTGCTGGAACAGTCCATGGAATGGGGGCTTATGAGTTGTACAGGCATAGTGAATCATTTTTAGAACCTTTTTTTTGTACATGTGAGTGGTGTGTGTGTGTGTGTGTGTGTGTGTGTATACATGTGGAGGGGCACACATGTGTGAGCAAGTGTGTGTACACACGTGTGTGTAGGCCAGAGGTCAATGATGGGTGTTTTCTTCTTTGCTCTTCACCTTGTTCTTTGAGACTGAGTCTCTCGCTAAACCTAGAGCTCACTGATTGGACTGGAGTAGCTAGCCAGTGAGTGCCGGGATTCCCTGTCTTTGCCTCTCCAGTACTGGAATCACAGGTGTGTGCCACCATCAATGAGATTTCACATGGGTTCTGGGCATCAGAACTCAGGTCCATGTGCCTAAACTTTACCTACTGAGCCTCTCCCTAGCCCTGCGATGTTCTTTTAAATACTTTCATTCTAAATCTTCAGGTTCTCCACTTTCCTATCTTTAAATTTTTTATTTTTATTTATTTGTGAGCAGAGAGAGATAGTGAATGTGCACTTCAGGGCTCTTGCCAATGCAAACAAACTCCAGACTCATGTGTGACTTCATGCATCTGGCTTTATATGGGTACTAGGGATTTGAACCCAGACCAGAAGGCTTTGCCAGCAAATACCTTTAATGGCTGAGCCACCTCCCCAGTCCTCACCTCTCCATCTTTTATTTGCAATGTGCTGGCAGTACATCTGGAATTTCAGGATAGATTTTGCCTGTAGCATTTTTACAGTACAGGTCAATGTGCTCCTCTAGGCTCTGTCTCTCTCATAAAATTGGCCTCTGAATTCACAGGCTAACCTATTTGGCAGAAGTGATTGTGTTTTCCGTACTGGGAGGAGACACATAGTCCCTGTTGATCTAAAGTTTAGACCTAATGAATTCATTAGGTGATATAAAACAATGATATTCTAATGCTAATCCTTCACCTTTGTAAGTGATTAGTTTCTTCTTACTATCATTATAAACTCATAGAATTAGATATAGTGAAAGTTTTACATCTATTGCAATAATGACACTTAATGAAGCCACAGTGGTCTGTCTTTAGCCTACCGGAGCTTATTCAATTTGGCTTGGGTTCTTTTGCAATGACCCTAATAGTGTTTGATAGCTTTCTTATTATATGATATGAAAACATATTCCCAGGTCATTTTGTGATATCCTGTCCCGGACTTAGAATGTTCCACTTCTTCAGAAATGCTGCTTTATTAGTGAAATGGTATTTGAGACTATCCTCTCTGCATTGGGAAGAGTCACTGTGACAGAAATGGTCCCAGTTTGTAGCCATTGCTGGTGGTCAAAGTTGGAAAGTTAACGAATGACTACTGTTAAATACTGCCATGTACTTTCAAATATACCGCAATGTGAACGATCACAGGAATTCACACTAACACTTTCAATTTGAATCCAGGCTGCAGGTTTTTTTTTCCATAACTTCGTCTATAGTAGTCCATCTGTATCCATTTCTCCCACTCTGCGAATTCTGTTTCCCAAGGACAATAATAATTTGGTGGCTCACATCTATAATTCTAATGTAGGAAGATGGTGAGTTTGAAGGTAGCCTGGGTTACAAAGTGAGTTCCAGGATAGCCTGAGCTATGGAGTGAGACCCTGTATCAAAGCAAACAAACACACAAACAAACAGAATTAGCAACCTCCCCATTATTATTTTTCCATTTCTCAAAATGTCCATATGATAGTTGCAGTGTCCTATTGAGTTGAACGTCACTCTTACCTTACATTGTTTCTTGGTTTTGAGCCCAAGGTTTCAGATGTGCCAGACAAACGCTCTACCTTGAGCTACCTTTCCATTCCTGCACTGACTCTTTATTTTGAGACAGTGTCTCATTGAGGCAATCCTCCTGCCTTAACCTGCACAACCAGGTCTGGCTTCTAACTCCACTGGATGTCTGGCCGCTAAGAGACCTTTGGGTGCATGTTTAAAATCACTTCTCTTGACCTTGGCTCTACTCATTGGGAGGGGTGCACCCCATCTTTGAAGGATGTCTGAGGCACTCAGAATGATGGTAATGACCCCATCAGAATAATGCAGTGTTAAGATGGTTCTGTATGTCTACTCCTCATTCTCCATCCCTATTTTTTCAGATATAACATCATGAGCAGAGATCCATCCATTTTCTCTGATGCCTTTTATTCATTGACCCTCAGTCTTAGCTGTTCAAGGAGTTGTGCACGTAATGCTCTGGTTCATGTGTAAAAGTTGCTGTGTGGCTGAGCATGGTGGCGCACACCTTTAATCCCAGCACTGGCGAGGCAGTGGTAAGAGGATCACTGTGAGTTCAAGGCCAGTCAGAGACTATATAGTGAATTCCAGGTCAGCCTGGGCTAGAGCAAGACCTGACCTTGAAAAACAGAAAAAAGAAAAAAGAACAATAAAAAAAAAATATTTTTAGAAGTCGCTGTGGTCAATTCAGCTCTCAGAAGCTTGTTTTCTAGCAGATTCTTCAGGAAGTACACATGAGAACACTCATTCCTGGCTTCTTGAATATTGATAACAACGTGTATCCTTCATGGTTGAAGATCAAGTTGGCTTGATGCAAACTCTTTAAGCCAGGCTTTCTTTCTCTAGTATATTACTAAAACTTCTCCATTGTCTGCTAGTAACTTGACTTCCATTCTTTCGGTCTAAAAATAGATTTGTTTATATACAATAAAATTTACTGGTTTAAAACTTCTTGACTGTATTGAAAAGGTTTCTTAATTGTGGTATCACTTTATATATTGCTTTATGAGAAGTTGAAGACTCATTGGGTAGCTACCTATTTAAAGTGATTAAATATTGTTGGCAAAAGTCTAAGAAAATTTAATTTAATTTTCCTCATAAATTATTTTCTTTTTTCCCACTTACTGTTCATTTTTTTGTTTTTGCAATATTATTTATTTATTTGCAAATGGAGAGAGAGAGAGAGACAGAGAGAATGGGTACACCAGAGCTTCCACCCTGCCGTAGTCAGCCCACACACCGCTGGGATGAATCTTCAAACCAGACACAATTTAGGGGAGGAAAGTACTTATTGAAACCACAGATTGAGGGGAAGTTCCATAACAGTGAAAGAGGCTGGCCCTCTTTCACAAGTCCAAGCAGAGAGAAAAACCCATCAACTACATCACATACACAGAAGAGGGAACAGGCAGGCAAGAGGGGTGGGAGTCGCACCAAGGAGAGAATTTCTTCCCCTTTATATAGGCTTAGGATGGGGTCTTGCAACCCTATCCCAGACTTAATGGCTTCCTGAGTCTCTGGAATTTCCTTCCTGCACTGCCCACACAGGAAAGGATGTTTACTTCTAGCTTCTTTGAGCTTCTTTACATCCTGCCCCTTGCTGAGAGGCTGCCTTCCTATAAACATCCTCAGAGACCCACCCAAGATTACTTGAAAGGTCAAGTTGACAACAAAACTTAACCATCACATACCCACTGCAAATGAACTCCAGATATATATACCACTTAGTGTGTTTGGCTTTACGTGGGTACTTGGGAATTAAATCCAGACCATAAGGCTTTGCAAGCAAGCACCTTTAACTGCTGAGCCATCTCTCCAGCCTTAATGTCAATTCATTTCTCATGCTCTTATTTATATGAAATTAACTTCTCTCAAATTTTAGGGAAAAATGCTGTTTTCGGGTCATGATTGGTTTTCTAACTTCAACAAACAATGTGTGCTTTGGCTTTTCTGAATAATGTTAAAAATAAATAGCAATTTACTTTCTGAGGTCGCTTAGCTATTACTCTCCCCAATTCCAAATGAATTTTTAAAAAACCCTCTATTTTCACTGTATTGTTCAATTTTAATTGTGTTCCAGTTTCTCTTCAGTTTGAAGCTGCCTCTTAAAAGGGACCCCTACCTCATAGTTTTGAGAGTTTATAGAAACTCTCAAAATTTCCTACAGCTCCTATATGCTGAAGCACAAATGGATGGAGAGTTTCAGCTGCTGCTCTCAGACTGGCTTCCCATGCTCCCTCGTGAATGCCTGTTGGCTATTTTGGTTTTCCTTCATGCTGCTCACTAATTTGGGGTCTTATATCTAGTTGCTTACTTTGTTTTAGTGTGAGAATTTAGGAAGATTATAAAAATGACATACACTAAGTAAACAGGTAGGGGGCTTGTCATGGTTTGACACAGGTGTCCCCCACAAACAATTGAATGTGTTCTGATAGATTGATCCTCAGCTGATGGCAGTTTGGGTTTTACAACCTCGATGAAGCTGTGTTGTCGGGGGCAGGCTTATGGGGTTATAAGCCAGCTTCCCCTTGCCAGAGTTTGGCACACCTTCCTGCCGCTTTTTGCAGTGCTGTGGCAGAGGTGATGTCCAGCCCTCTGCTCATGGCATCGTTTTCCCTGCCAGAATGGAGTCTCCCCTTGAATCCGTAAGCCAAATAATTCCTCTACAAGTCATTTTTGTTTGGGTTCTTTCTGTGCAGCAACTAGAATGTTGACTGCAACAGGGCTCTTAGGGATGTGGAAGAGAAAAGGGGAGAGGGATAAATAAAAGTAGTGGAGATGGTGAATATGATAAAAGTATGTCATATGAATGTATGGAAATATAATAAAATTCCTACCTTTGTACATTTAGCATATGGTAATAAAATCATTAAAAAATGAAACATAGAGCTGGAGAGATGGCTTAGCAGTTAAGATGCTTGCCTGCAAAGCAGAAGGACCCTAGTTTGATTCCCCAGTACCCACATAAAGCCAGATACACAAAGTGGTGCATGTGTCTGGAGTTCCTTTGCAGTGACTGGAATCTCTGATGATCCCACACTCCTTATCTGCCTCTTTCTCTCACTCTCTCTCAAATAAATAAATAAATAAAACTATTTTTTTAATGAAAACAATTAAAACATGTTAAAACAATAAAATATTGCTTCTGATCTCTCCAGTCTTCCAGAGTTTTTTGAATTAACTTTTTAAATTGTTATATCTTTATTATCCATAATTAGATACATTATATGAGCAAGTCTTATGATGGTACTCCCTTTTCCCTCTTTCCTGCCCCCAATCCACTGGGGGCCCTCCTCGGTGGGCATACTAGATCAATCCATGGGGTAGGGGTTATGGTAGCACAAGAGGTAGCCTGTTTCCCTCCCCTTTGTATATTGTTGCTGGGGGGGGGCAATGTCTCTGGACATTCTCCCCCACCATGGCTCTTACAGTCTTTCCACCCCCTCTTTCTGTCAGTTCTCTGAGTCATTGTGTGTGACTTATTAAGTTTGCTTTATTGTTGAGTTATTAAGTGTCTCTGGACTTCTGCTTTGGGTTGTGTTGGATAGCATTGGTGTCTGTCTCAATGACCTATCCTGGGTTATCTGACTTGCTGTAATGATGGGTTTCTTGTTTATCATGTCACTTTCTCATAGATTTCATTTACAGTTTACATCATAGTAAAAGCTCCTGGTTATTGCCCCGGGGTTTCTTTCTTTCTTTCTTTCTTTCTTTCTTTCTTTCTTTCTTTCTTTCTTTCTTTCTTTCTTTCTTTCTTTCTTTCTTTCTTTCTTTTCCTTTCTTTCTTTTTTTGTGTTTAGAGTATGTTTATGGTGTGATGTGTGTGCACATATATGTATACAGATGTGCACCTCTATGCATGTGGAGACCAGAAGAGAGTGTTGGGTATCCTTCCTTATCACTCATCCACATATTTCTTTGAGACGAGGTCTTTCACTCAACTTGGATCTGCTGTCTGTTAGTGAACCACAGTGATTCTCTGGTCTCCTCCCCCCTCCACCCCTGTGCACTGGGGTTACAGATGTTCATGGATGCACCAGCTTTCTATGCAGCTTCTGGGGAGTCAAACTTGGTGGGCTCTAGCCCAAGAGGCCCTCATGCTTAAGTGGCAAGTGCTTTTAACCATTGAGCCATCTCCCTAGTCCCCAGTACTTTTTTTAAAGGAGTTTATGAGAAGGTTGCTAGGGATGTAGTACAGGTGGGCCATGATTTGATTGACAGGTTTGGGTTATATAACTTTTCCCCTGTGACACAGGATGCATCTAATTGTGATCATTTGTAGTCCCAATTATACACAGACATAAGGTGGTAAATAGGGTTTCTCCCTAAACCTTCACTTAGAGGGCACAGCTTGTCTTACTGCACGTACATCCCAAACCAGTCCTCCTACCTACTGTTCTGCTCCTGATTGAACCAGAAACTGATCACAAGAAAAAATGAGGTGCTCAGGAAGGAGAAACCAATTTCACTGTTTGGAGTGGGGTGTATGTGTAGCCCAGTACAGGTGGGGTCCCAGATTCCCAATAAATTGAGGTGTATTGTTTAAGAAAAGGAAGTGCTACTAAGTCAAGTCTAGGCTGTGGAGCTCTTCCATCTGCTTGGATAACTTTAAAGAAAAGAATTTATTTGGATCACACTTTTGTAAGTTCAAGGTCATGATGCCCAGCTCTGCTGAGGACCCCCTTGACTGCAATCCACATAGCAGGATAGTGATGGAAGGAGTTGTTTTATTTAAAAATGTTTTATTAATAGTTTCCATAAACATAGATTATAAGCCATTATGATTCCCTCCCCCATATCTCTTCCCCCTCTCAGTCTCTGTTTTGTTTCGGTGTCATCATCTTTTCCTCCCATTATGGGTAGGTATTATCAGGCACTGCAAAGTCGTGAATATCAAGGCCATTTTGTGTCTGGAAGTTAGCGTTGTAAGCAGTCCTCCCCTTCCTTTGGCTCTTACAATCTTTCCACCACCTCTTCCACAATAGACCCTGAGCCTCTGAAAGGAACTCTTGATGGAAGAAAAGATCAGACCCCCAAACAGAAAGCCAGAGACTGGGTGAGGCCAGGCTCTCTTTCACAAACTCTGGCAAAGAGCCTCCTTCATTAACCTGAGCCTTCTACTAGGCCGTACTTACAGATGACATGCCAAGCTTTCAGCCTATGAAAGTCTGGAGGAGCCACTAAGACACATCCAAGCCATATCAACCATCACACCAGCCATTAAGTTTCTGTACTTGAGTTTTTTGGGTTTTTTTGGGGGGAGTGGGGGGAACATTCAAACCATAGCATATAGTTAAGAAAAAAAAAGCCAGTTACAGGTAAGGCCTGCAATATGTTATTTTAGAAATTTTAAGACACCTTACAAGACAGTCCACCTCTCTGCACTACTGGCATGTTTGTTTCATACATGGATGTCAAACAGCTCGTGACCTTGCCAGATAATTTAAGTGATACTCACTACAAAAGAAATGCATGGGTGTGGTAGCTCATGTCTATAATCTCAGCACTGGATAGCCATGAGTTCAAGGTCAGCCTGGTCTGCACAATGAGTTTCAGGCAACTTAGGCTATACAGAGAGATCCTATAAAAAAAAAAAGTGAAAGAGAGGGGGGAGGAAAAGGAGGAGGAGGAGAAGGCAGTGGGTTATTTATTTGGTGCTTTGCAGTCACTGTACTTCCTGCTCAAACAATAGCAGATTCTCTGGTGGTGGATTGACAAGCTCCTGAATAGGTTAAGAGCCCCAGGCACATTCCTGAGGCACTTCAAGAACAGATGCTCTCCTTTCTCTTCCCTTTCTCCCCTGAGGCAAATATTAACTCAGCTGGCTCCTAGAATTTATTTGTGTTTCAGATAAATTAACTAGAACCAAAGAGCCTTTCTGTGGTGCTGGTACCAGGCTAGAGCACCCTGAAGACAGTAATCTATTTCAATTCCAGTAACTTGTCCACGTTTCAGTCTCAGGACTCCTCGACAACACACTGGGAACCTGTAAGGCTCAACAAGATTGGACAAAGCACCTACCTACCACACTTCTGCAGCTGAGGGCCCATCCCACTGAAGGCTTTCATAGAGATTTCTCTGCTTCTTTGCCAAGAAAGAAAGAATAATGCGACTTTGCAGGGCTGGGAACACAATTGTGTCCTATAGGAATCTGTACGTTGTGTGATGATGCTGATTTGTGCTTAGCTTATTCTTTGGGGTGAAGTACCTCAGGCCATGAGGTACCTGGGTAATATTTCATCATCATTTCCTAACACCCTGTAAGAGCTCTGTTCTAGCTCCTGCTTAAGGAATTCTAAAGTCCTTAAAATAAAATTGTGTTCTGTGTGTTCCCATGACCTGCTTCAACTGTGCCCCCTTCCTGTCATCATGAGGATAGTATCAATGGCATATCATGGCTCCAAACCAAACCAAAATATTTTAAAACCAATTAGTATTTCTTGAGCATCTCTTAGGTAATTGCAGAGCTCTAGTGGAGTCTTAGTGCTCCATTCTGAGACTATTGGCCAAACGGGGGACACTGGGATTCTATTTGGGGTCCTGCTTCATGGCCCAGGTCAGCTCAGGTCTCTCCCTGGCTTCATCTGCATGTTTGGAGTCCAAGGTTTGCACTGTATGTTTTAAGAGAAGAATGTGATGTATGTCCCAGAGCATTTCACTTATGAGAACATCATCGGGTGTTGGCATGACACCATCCCCTTCCCTGTTCAAGTTCCTCCCTCCTCCTCAAGAAAAGAGACAGCAAAGGTTAGTAAAGTGCAGCAAGAACTCTTGAAAAGAGAAACTCTGAGATAGATACACTTGCCATGTAAGTGTGGGGACCAGAGTTTGGATCCCCAGGATCCACATGAAGGCTAGGTGGGTGTGGTGAGCTGCCAGTAATCCCGGGGCTGGGAAGGCTGGCTAGCTGCCATGGATCTATGAGACACTGCCTCAGCAAAGAAAGTGGAGAACAGTGGGGAAGACGCCCAAAGTCAATTTCTGACCCCCATATGCATAAGCGCATACATTCACACATACTCATATGCATGTGTGCCCACACACATGCAAGCATGTGTACCCACACACATGCATGCACACCATGTGCACATGCAGAAAAAGGAGGTCGAAGTTCTAAAACAAGTGACAAGTCCACAGAGATGAATGAGCCATGTGACACAGCAATCCCTAGTCGGGACCAAACTGATTTTCTAATCAAATCGAGGCTGGAGAGCTGTATCACTCCACTCACTTCCTTAGTTCACACCTGAGAAAACTCAGACACAGAGACACGAGTCACATGACCTATTCCCAGCACAGGGTGGCAGAGCTCAGGACAGCTGCTGATGGCATAGAGAATCGGGAAAGAACAAAGATTTTGCACCAAAGCTGACAGACAGCACAATGCTAGAAGCACTGGAGCTGGGAACCCAGAACATTCCTTGTTGACCGCACGCTCTGCATCTGGATACTAAAATGCATGCAGTACACAGATGGCCCCTTACCTCTCCAAAAGTAGGTATATGCATGCACCAACATTCAGACCTGAGAGTGAATCTGGCAGGACAATTCATTTTGAGGTGGGACAAAGTTGAAAGGGTGAGGAAGAGGTATGTCCTTGGCATTGGAACCATGAAAAGCCCCTGGAATCCACTGTGCAAATCCAGAATTTTGGCCCAAGTCAGAAGCCAGCAGTGGGAAGTAAAACTGTCTTTGAATCTGGGGTGAGAGCTTCATGTGAGCCGGGACTGTAGACTGTCCCAGAGTCATGGTGCCAAAGAAATGGTCTTCAGAGACCCTGCCTTGGGAGAGCCAGGGAGTGTGTGTGTGTGTGTATGTGTGTGTGTGTTTTATGTATGTGTGTATGTATATGTGTATGTGTGTATATATGTGTGTATGTATGTATGTGTGTTTATATATGTGTGTATGTATGTGTGTATGTATGTGTATGTGTGTGTATGTGTGTTTCTGTGTGCATGTGTATGTGTGTATGTATGTATGTATGTGTGTGTAGGTGAGTGTATGTGTGTACGTGTGTGTCTGTGTGTGTGTAGGTGAGTGTATGTGTGTGTATATGTGTGTGTGTGTGTGTGTGTGTGTGTGTGTGTGTGTTTTATCACTCCTGCAGGTGGCCTCGGGATTAGCCTGAGAGATTAAAGACCCATTTATCTTGTTCCTTTCTCGACTGCCAATGTTTCAATTGCTTGAGTATTTTAAACTCCAAAGCAGAGCGGAAGCAGCCTAATTATTTGAATGGTGGAAATGGGAGGAAGAAATGGCAATTCTCACTCACTGTGCTCCTAATCTTCTGTCCCTTATTCCGTTTGCATTCCAGGTGTACTGAGAAAGAAGTAATCTGGGTTTTGTTGTTTTGTTCTTGAATAGGAAAAGTGCTCAGAGTTGTGTTCAACCTGTAAACAACAACAAAACAAAGACACACTGCAGGGCATCCTAACTCCACTGGGCTGGCACTTCCTTCTGTGTG
>PVHP010027591.1:0-23739 GCA_004024765.1 Zapus hudsonius | reverse complement strand
GGAGGCCCTGGCATGCCTATTCTCTCTTTGCTTGCACATAAATAAATTAAATATTTACCCAGAGAAACATGCCAGAGGGCAAACACCATAGAAGGTCATGTAAATCTTCTCAACAAAGGAGTCAGGATTTGTTAAAAAAAAAAAAAAAAAAAGGTCCAAAGTGGATAAGAATGAGTCTATGTCAATGACAGATGAACAAGGGACCTATAACCACAGCCATTCAATCAACACAGGATAGGCCAATGAGACATAAACCAAGGATTTTTGACACAAGGACGCCTAAACTCGCAACATTAAGGCAGCCTTAATACTCACCCACCACGACTCAGGGAACTGAGCGGAAGAGGGGGCAGAAAGATTGTGAGAGCCGTGGTGGGGGAGATGGTCCAGAGGCATGGCACCCATCAGTAACAACACACTTGGGCCAGGAAGACCAGGCTGAGTACTAGGATATTCAGGATCCCTTGCCACAAGGACTAATACAGACAGCCCACGGAGGAGGATATCCAACTGATCAGGGAGGGGAAGGGGGAGAATTGGGGAATTTGGGATAACAACTCATGGTTTGCCCACTAATTAATGTAACTCATTATGGACAATAAATTTATATTAAAAAAAAAAGAATGAGTCTATGTAATTCATTCCATCTATGGAGACAACTTCTGAGAATAACATACTGGACTGGGGAGATGGCTCACGAGTTAAAGGCATTTGCTTATAAAGTCTGCCGTCCAGGTATGACTTCCCATTACCAACTTGAAGCCAGATGCATGAAGTGGCATATGTGCCTGGAGTTTGTCTGCAGTGGCATGAGGCCCAGTTGTACCCATTCTCATTCTCTCTCCCTCTTTCTTTCTTTCTTTCTCCCTCCCTCCCTTTCTATGCTTTGCAAATAAAGAACAACAAAAAAATATGAAGACAGACTATAGATCGCTTCCTTTGAGGAAAAGATAAAATAGCATGAGAAAATTTTATTTTGCATAATTCTCTTTACGATATATACACAGCATTTATTTGATTGAGAGAAATATTTTCAAGCCCACTAAAATCTTTAAATTAGCAGACTAATTTTTTAATCTTTAAAAATAAGATCTTTGTTTTATATTAAGTAGCTTTAACACATTATAAGATACAATTTTACAAACTTAGATTTAAAGGCCTACTTTGCTAAACAAATATTTAATGGAGGTTTAATTGAATTTCAGGGTGCCAATTTAAGAAGCAAGGTTTTATTAAGTATAAGACAAAAGTTGAAGTCATCATGGATTCTTGAAGTCTTCCACAGATAAGAAGGATCACTAGTCTATCAGAAGAAAAGCAGGTGACTTTAAAATTAGAAGTATTCAGTCAAAACAATGTAAGGAGACTAGCTTGATGAAAATATTCCAAGTGACAATTTTTCTTTTTAAATTATGCACACAACTCATTGTGAAATTAGAAAGAATTTACAAGTCAATCACACAATTATCAAGTAATTATAAAAGGAAAAATTCATCTAATTATGATTTTGTTTCTTAAAAAGGCTCACTCACCTAAAAGAACAAATCCATCCGCTTCTGTCTCTGGAACAGAGGGCTTTTTAGGTTCTGGAGGCTTTCGGAAGAAGTGAAACATTGCTGGTGCTACTCTTGCTATCTGAAACAGAAATGTATGGGATGTCAAACTTGGATGAAACCAAAACTTCTGCTCTTCTTAGTAAAAGGCCTATCACAAAGATTCCATAATACCTAATCTTAGGAATTCTATCACCAGGCCTAAAACCATAAGCCTTCTCTAGATATCGGGAGACAAAGGTAAAAATTAAGATGCATGGTTCAAATAAAACACTCTTTGCCTTCAAATTCACAAGACCTCTTTCAATTTAATGAGGATTCATAAAATCATCCAAGAAACCCTGTCATGTAATAATAAAATTACTAAATATCACCTGAATCCAGAAGACTCTGACCATATGAACACTAGTCTCAGGGAAGAAGAAGAAAAAAAAAAAAACTTCTCCAGGCTTCTTGACATAATTAGCTAAAGCCCCATGAAACTAAATACACCCATAAAAAGAAATGTGCTTCAATGCAAGGCCTGGTGAGGGAGCTGTGCCTTGGCTCCCACCCCCTGTGTGTCCCACAACCCTGCCCACTGACCCCTGGTTCCAGGCCAGGTAAGCAAGTCCCCAGCTTGGCACCAGACCAACCTGTGCTCCAGCGACTCCGCCCATTAACCCCTGGAACCCAGCTGAGGCAAGGTTTGGGAACTGCGCCCAAACAAACACCCACCCTTGCCCACTCAGACACCCTGACCCTAGGCAAGACCAGGTGAGGTGACCCTGCCCACCAATCCGGGTTCAAAACCAGGTCCAGCCTCCAGCCTGCTACTGCTGCTGAAGGTATGAACACCCCCCACACTGCCTGACACCAGAGGAACCCAGCACATGCCAAAATCTCACAAGTCCTCACCACAATCTCATGTGAGGTCCCCACTTCTGCTTAGAGCCACGGAAAACCAATCTCTCATCTGAGCATGGACAGATCACAATGTAAGTGGAGTGCCCCACACCAAGTTTTCCTAGCCCCACTATGGCAGTCCACACAGAAAATATCAAAGGAAGAACACAGATGCAAGTCCAGGAGGAGATGACAACATGTTCAGGAATCTCTGAATAGATTCTATATGCAGATTATTAATGGAAATGGAAGCAAAAATTGATCATGTAAATGGAAATGGGCAGAATCTGCTCACAAGTTTCACCACAAGGCTCAATACGATGGAGGAAAAACAGATGGACTTTGCTAGAATAGTAAATGAGCTAAAGGGAAACAAGCAATCAGAGGAACTCAAGAATCATCAGGGTTAGGTATCCCTCATAAAAGATGAAAAAGGAAAATATTTCACAATAAAAGCCAGCCCTACAATTATAGGGACACTGAACCAAACCTACAGAGATTTCTCCACAACATATTCCACACAGAAGAGCCAAGTAACCAACCCCAAAAGCCATCCAGAAGGTGGACACAATAATCAAGCCTAGAGGAGACAAAATAACAAGAGAGGCATCAAATACCATAAACCCTACACTATAGCAGGGATTGATTCAAGCCTCACAGTTATAACTTTGAATATTAATAGTCTTAACTCTCCCATAAAAAGACACAGGCTAGCAGGATGGATCAGAAAAATGGATCCTTCCATCTGCTGCCTCCAAGAAACCCACCTCACCTCTAAAGACAGGAACCTCCTCAGGGTGAAAGGATGAAATTTGATCTTCCAAGCTGATAGAAATAAAAAACAAGCAGAGGTTGCTACACTAAAATCTGACAAAATAGACTTCAAACCAAAATCAATTCAAAAGGACACTTCTTACTCATCGTAGGAACAATCCAAGAAGAGAATATCACCATCATAAACATTTATGCACCAAATACAGGTGTACCACAGTTAATCAAACAAAAACTAATGGAAAACAAAGCAAAAATAAACTCTAAGTCCATCATAGTTATAGATTTTAATACATCACTATCATCTTTAGACAGATCATCCAAACAGAAGGTCAACAGGGAAATGATAGAATTCAATAACACCATAGATCAACTGGACCTAACAGACATATACAGAACATTCCATCCCAACTCAACATAATATACATTCTTCTCAGCAGCTCACAGAACCTTCTCCAAATTAGACCACATATTAGGACATAAAACATGCCTCAACAAATTCAAGAAGATTGAGGTAGCAACCTGCATTATATTGGACCACAATGCATTGAAGCTGGAAATAAAAAATGAGAGAACAAACAGAAATCACAACTATACAAGACTGAACAATATGCTATTAAACAAGAAATGGGTTGTTCAAGAAAATAAATTGGAAATTGAAAAATTTCTTAAACTGAACAATAATGAAAATATATCATATCAGAACCTATGGGACACAATGAAGGCAGTCTTAAGGGGAAAATTTATAGCACTGAATGCCTTCATAACAAAGACAGAGAGATCTCAAATTAATAACCTAACTAACCAGCTAAAGGCTTTGGAAAAATTAGAACACTCCAACCCTAGGAGCTCAAGGCGAAAAGAAATAATTAAGATCAGAGCAGATATCAATGAATTAGAAATGAAGAAAACAATTTAAAAATTGATTAAATAGTTGGGTCTTTGAAAAAATAAACAAGATTGACCAACCCCTGGCCAATCTAAACAAACGAACAAAAGAGAAGGCCCAAATCAACAAAATCAGAAATGAAAAAGGAAAGATCACAGGGACACCAATGCAATTGGAAGAATCATTAGGACATACTTCCAAAACCTACCTCTATTCCACAAAATTGGAGAATCTAGAAGAAATGGACAAATTCTTGGACACCTACCACCTACCAAAACTAAACCCAGAGCAGATAAATCTCTTAAATAAACCTATTACCTTGGTCAAAATTGATAATGTAATCAAAAACCTCCCCAGAAGTTAAAGTCCAGGTCCTGATGGATTCTCAGCCGAATTCTACCAAACCTTCATCACAGAATTCAAACCACTCTTTCTGAAGTTTTTTAGAGTAATTGGAGAATAGGAAATACTTCCAAACTCCTTCTATGAAGCTTGCATCACTCTAATACCAAAACAGGACAAAGATAAATCAAGAAAGGAAAACCATAGACCTATAAACCTGATGAACTTAGATGTGAAAATTCTGAATAAAATCCTTGCAAACAGAATTCAACAACATATTAAAAGTATTATCCACCTCAACCAGGTAGGCTTCATCCCAGGGATGCTGGGTTGGTTCTGAATGTTGATACAGAAATAAATCAACATAATCCACCACATTAATAAACTTAATGACAAAAAACCACATGGTCATGTCAATCGATGCAGAGAAAGCTTTTGACAAAATCCAATACCACTTCATGATCAAAACACTTGAAAGACTTGGAATAGAGGGCCTACACTTCAACATAATTAAGGTCATATACAAAACTCCTGAAGCCCAAATAATACTCAATGGGGAAAGACTCAAAGAGTACCTACTAAATTCAGGAATAAAACAGAGGTGCCCACGTTCACCACAGCTCTTCAACATAGTCCCTGAAGTTCTAGCCAATGCAGCAAGACAGAAAAAAGACATGAAAGGGTTACAAACTGGAAAGAAAGAAGTGAAACTATCCCTTCTCACAAATGACATATCTTATACAAACAGGCCTGAAGAATAGTATCAGTAAACTCCTGAAGGTGATAAATTTCTTCAGCAAAGTGTCATGCTACAAAATTAACACAAAAATCAGTAGCCTTCCTGTATGCAAATGACATACATACCGAAAAAGCAATCAGCAAAAGAGTTCCATTTTTCAATAGCCACACACAAAATAAAATACTTTGGAATAACACTAACCAAGGAGGCGAGAAACTTGTATAATGAAAACATAAAAATGCTCAAGAAGTAAATTGACGATGACATGAAAAGATGGAAAGATCTCCCATGCTCCTGGATAGGTAGAATTAATATTGTGAAAATGGCAATACTTCCAAAAGCTATATACAGATTTAATGTAATACCAATGAAAATACCAGCTTCATTCTTTGCAGACATAGAAAAAATAATCTCCAAATTTATGTGGAATGGCAAATGGCTTCTGATATCCAAAAGCACCTTATGCTTTTTGTAAAAAAAAAAAAAAAAAAGCACATCAGGCGGTATCACCATACCCGACCTAAAGATATACTACAAAGCCATCATAACAAAAACAGCATGGTACTCGCACAAAAATAGATAGGAAAACCAATGGAACAGAATTGAAGGCCCTGTCCTAAGCTCAAGCAACTACAGTTACTTCATATACGACAAAGATGCCAACAATATTAACTGTCGTAATGATAGTATCTTTAACAAATGGTGCTGGACAAATTGGATAAATACTTGGAAGAAAATGAAACAGCAACTCTTAGAAACCAAAAAGGAAAAACCCAAAAAGAAAAAAGAAAGAAAACACCACTAACAAAAGCACCAAAGCACCAAAGACAAGGACAGGGCATCATAGTGGCTTTTAATATAATATTTTTTGATGCTAATCAAGTATAGTTGACTGGTTCAATTTCTTTCTCTATAAATCCCTACTTTTCTAAGCCTTACTCTTGTCTTTTTTGAAGATGTATAATTCCCCAAGATCTATGTTCAAAACTTTGAATTTTCCTGTATTTACATTTTATTTACATGCTTAGGTGCTTAGGCCAGAAATTGACCCAGTACTGCAGATGTATCACTGGATGTATATTTTAGGGGAAAAAAACTACAACTTTAGCCTAAAATCCTTCTGTGATCATTAGCAAAAGTTAAAGTAATTTACGAGCACCATCCATGAAGAAAGACTCCTGTAATAGCACTGTGGTTCTAAGCCTAGAACTCAACATGCCCCAGCATGGCTGCTTCTGCTGTACACAGTACCAGCTGATGGGTGGCATCTACCCAGGGTCCCCAAGCATATTCCAGGCTCATTCCCTTCTTTATAACTTTCAGGAATGTTTATGTGGCCTACATTGAGCAAATTTTATGTTTTTAAGCAGAAAAAAACTAAAATTATTCTTTAAAAAATCGTATTCCCCCCCCCCAAACAACAGCATACAAAAGAAAAAAAAACTGGCTACTTCGTGTACAATTCATAACCCCCTATCCTATAGACTGGTCCAGCAAATCCACTGAGGAGGACCCCCAGCAGGTTGGGGACAGGGATGACGGATATGTTGGCTACCATTACAAGACTTGCTCATATAATGTGTTTAATTATTAACAATAAATAAGTTTATTAAAATTTTTAAAGAGAAAAAAATCAGCTATTTACTAGCAGCAAATACTCTCGCCTGGCTAAACTAGCTATCAACTCACAATGACTCCTAGTTGTCAATCGCAGAATTCCAAAGCTATACAAGAAATAAAGAATTCACCATCCAAAGCCACAAGTGGGGACACAATAACTTCAAATCACATAAGACATCAATCAAGCTATAAGACTTAATTATTAGCACTTTTAGATACTATATACACATTTCAGTTGACAATCACTCAGAAAATAATCTCAAATTTGTAAATTAAATTGTGTATACTACAGAGGGATTGACCAAATGCTTCTTTGTTCGATGCATTCAACACAAAGCTGACATGATGAAAGGCCAGTATGTTCATTTTAGTGGTGGACATAGACTGCTATCGCCAGATCCTCATGCACTGAAGTGAGGGATGGGAGGCATATATTTCTTTTTCCCATTATTACAAGGCTTCCTTTTGAAGTAGTACTACACATGGCAAAAAGATTAAGGCAAGAGAGTTTTCTCAGTTCTATTATCTCTTTAATTTCATCAGATTCCCAGTTATGCAAGTATGTCAAAAGAAGTAAAATTCCTGCATGACTGAAATGAAGCAGCTACTTATATAGAGGATAACATATGTATACACACATTTGTGCCAGGGTCCAATAAATATGTAAATTTCACACTTCTTAGAAAAAATAAAATCCTGAACAATGTTTAGTCTTCCATTTCTGTATAGTAAAATGCAAGATTTGCATATATAATATTAATTTCTACTGAGAGAACCGAAAATAGTATAGAACTGTGGTCCATGCTTTTTGCAGCTTTAATCTTGAGATAAGAGCACATTACCTAAAGCAGCATTAAACAGCATAAAACATTTCAGAAAGATCAATAAGAATCAGAAGAGCCCTGGTAGGATTCACAGAATAAGTAGCCTTCATTTTAACTGGGCTGATGAATAGCACATGAATACAAAGGGAAGGAAGGCCTTTCTTATAAGAAGAATCAATATGAACAGAGTGTATGTGGAGGACAGCAAAGGGATTAACCTCCTTAGAGTCAAGGTAATATGTGGGTAAACCATAGAAATCAGGACAGCAAAAGGATAGATTATTAAAGATGAAAAGTCAAGAAAATGTTAGAATATCCAGGGTAGCATATCAAGATCTGTTGAATGTTATCATGTATTCTATGAGTTTTTTACAAAGACTAAATTTAAAATGATATTCTGCAGGGACTAAGGAGAGCACACTGTGACACCTGGTTAAGATAAGAGATGTCTGAATGAAAAAGTAGGTACAGAAAAAATAGAACACAGCTTAATGACTGTCACCTTCATAAAATACAGATGGAAAAGAACCAGCAACAGATGACTGAAGTTTCCAGCCTATAGCGCTGAACAGGGTGATATTTGGGACAAAAAATGAAAAGTAGGAAAGGGAACTTTAAGGAATCAATATGAAGAAGCATTGATGAAAGCATTACTTTCTGTGCTATCCTTAACAAATAATTTTAAAAAGAAAATAATAAATTTCATTTCAATGATTTTAATACAACTGAGATCCAAATATTATATAAGAAATGGTTCACAGTTCAAAACATGAAGCAGGATAACAACTACTTTATGTTTTAAAAGAATGTGCAGGCTGAATGAATATTATATAAACCAGAGGCAGTCTCAGGTAGTATAAAGATTTAGACCTACAATAGGAATGTTTAGGTCTAATCAGTAATGGAAAAATTATAAAAGACTTTAGGATTATTCTAACTCATCTACCAAGGTAATCCCCTTGTGCTTATTTTGGCTATTTTATATAACAAGAGAAGGTAATTTGTAGAAAATTGATAGTCACACAATTCCTGTCCATAAGCATGGTTCTGATAAAACGGTTTATTACTGTCCTGAGGATACCACTATGATGGTTAATCTTGACTGTAAACTTTATTTGGATCACCTAGGAATCACCTAGGACACTGTTGTGGTTTGAATGTGAAATGTCCCCTGAAAGTGAGGTACCTTCTCCTAAAGATTCCACACCACTTTCCCAAACAGCACTAGGAAGTACATCAATGTGGGTGAGCCTTATGTTATGACCTTGCCCCACTTTCTGTTTGTCCTCTACTTCCTGATTGGACAGAATGTGACCAGCTGGCCTCCCACTATACTGCAGTAATGCCTTCCCCTCCATGATAGGCTATATCCCCTCAAAACATGTGCTGAAATAGATCCTTCCTTCCTATCAGGTATTGGGTACAGGAATGAGTAATGTAATGAATACAGAGATAATTCTCTGGGCATGTCTGTGAAATATTTTCTAGATTAGATTAGTAGAGGTAGGAAAATCTACCCTAACTGAGGATAACTCCATTCCATGGGCTGGGGTGCCGCACTAAATAAAAGGGGGAAACAAGCTTAGCACCAGTATTTATAACTATTTCCTGACTATAGATGCAATGACCAGATGCTTCCTGCTACCATGCCTTCATCAAGATGGTTGGACTACATGCTTCTATAAAACAAACTTTAAGCCTTTCCCACCTTAAATTGTTTGGATTTTATCACAACAATAAAAAGCACCAAGAAGTGGGAGTGTTGCTGTCCTAACACTGACCATGAGGTTGTACGGGCCTTTGGAAATACTTACCTGGATGAATGTGAAAAAGTTTGAAACTTTGGGCTAGAAAACAGTCTGGAAAACTGTAAGCAGAGGTCATTCGAATGGGAGTCTGGAAGATCAGAGAGCTGAAAGAAATGTGGGCAGTGGAGGCTGGGTTCCAAAGAAGGGAACTAGGACTCTTATCAGTCAGGAACTGGGCTAGAGGCCATTTGTGTTATATTCTGAAAAAGAACCTGCCCTCATTCTGTCTCTATCCTGAGAATTTGAGTGAGGCTAAACTCCAATGTAAAAAGTGAAATTGTGTAGTAGAGGAAATCTCAAGACAGGTTAATATTTAGGCTGTTTCATGATTACTGTCCACTGCTTTTATCCAGGTCTCTAGTTAGAGCATAAGTGAGGCAAAAAGATATGAAGTATAGTTAGGCCAGAAATTGTTTGCTTTTGAAACTATAGGCCTTAACCTATAGTTGGTTATTAATAAACTCAGATTAGTAGGTCAAACCAATTTTAATGGGATAAAATATAAAGTGGTTCAAAAAGAAAAGGAAGCAGAAAAGATGGCAAAACAAGAATCTGAGAGTATGACTTTGTACCTATTAGATCATTATTTTTATTTCTATTTTGAGTAAAAACAGAAAATATGATTTGAAAAACGTGGGTGAGGGCAGGTTTTAAAGCCATTGCTTATACTTAGGCATGAACATGCCTTCTTAAAAATTTTAAAACATATGCACTGCCATCCACTTCTTAAGATGATAAGTAAGCTTTCCATTGAATATCATAAAGGATATTATTGTTTCTAGCATAATATTCATATGATGGAACAAAACTATTATACCACTCTTTAAGAAGAATCCAGTGATATCTAAAACACACATTTTTTAAATATATATATTTATTTATTTATCTATTTACAGAGAAAGAAAGAGAGTGGGGCATACGAGGGCCTCTTGCCACTGCAAATGAAGTCCAGATGCATGTATCATTCCATGCATCTGGCTTTATATGGTTACTGGAGAATCAAACCCAGGCCTTCAGGCTTTGCAAGCAAACACCCTAACTTCTGAGCCATCTCTCCAGCACTAAATAACACATAACACATTTTAATATCCATAATTAACTACTTTAAAATACTTTAACAAGCTTTTTTTCTATTTAAAAAATTATGAATTTGTGTGTGTGCAGCGCATACATGTCAGGTTCTCTTATCTCTGCAAACAAATCCCTGTCCATCTTTATATGAGTGGCGGGGGAAGTAAACCCTGGCCAGGAGGCTTCACAAGCAAGCAACTTTAACCAATGAACTATTTCCCCAGACCCAACAAGTCCTTTTCTAACGGTAAAAAATTTTCTTGGTATTTTATTCTTTGAACTTCTGTTTTCACTTCCTAAGGATGGGAGAAGCTTAGAAATAACCTAAAATCACATAAGCATACCTTTGACAATACTTGCAGATAAATGAGCACTTTTTTGCCTAAATTTTTTGTGTATTTATTATTGAGCCAATTACTATAGCAGATTACAGAAAAAGAAAAATCAGATTCCCAATTAAATGTGCTCAACTGTCCAGACAATGGTGACATTTTCAGCTTGATATTGTACCATATGCAATCCCCATATACCCAGCCTGATTCTCTTTCATTGTCACCTTTTGGGAGTTACACTAGACTTTATTACCAGTTTGCATATGAATCTATTAGACAAGTTTGCTTGTGTTTCCCAATCAGGAATCACTGGATCCTAAAAGTAAAAGACACAGTAAGGAAAAGAGTCAAATGTACTTCAACCTCATCTTTAAGAGAGGCTGTCTTCCAGTTTAACACTCCTAACCTTTTCATTTGTCACCTTCATGGAAAGTGACATCATATGCAAATCTAACAGTCATTAAAAACTTTAGACATCTGATTTTATGAAACTCCCCTAATATGACTTTATGGATGCTTTTAGCAAACTGGGAACTTACATTATTATTTTTAGCCAAAAATGAACATTTAAAATGCTTACAAAGATCATGAACTACAAGTTGAACATTGAACGTCAGGCTGGAGAGGATTCAGGAAGAGCACAAAAGAGAACTTGAGAGTAGGCATGACCTGGGGTCCAACTAGGACATTTTTTTCTTGATCTTTTAGGGATTTTATTTGATTAGGATTTGATCAAAATTACAGTTCAAATTATTTTACTTTATATTAAAAGACAATAAGTGTTTTTCATAAATGGGACATGTAAAAAGATGTCAAACATAAAACCCTTACACAATACAGGACATTCTAGGATAAGAGTATTAGAAGAACAGGGCAGTCTAGTTTATTGACACAAATGGATGCCTTCAACCATTGGTTTTATCTGCCCTGTATAACAACCCAGAGGCATAATTTGATAATCTCAACTGCTATTCAATACATTCGTGTGTAAGATTTCTTGACACCAGGAACAAATCCTGTTGTTATCAGAAGTAATACATCATGTGTAATTTTCTGGAATATTGCTTCTAGCAGAATTGTTTCCTACTGTCATATGATGGACTTACCTTGAAAATCTGCCTAAGAAAATTCAGAACAGAGCCTTCCCTCTTCTCAGAATCTATTTCTGTCTCCAAATATAGATTGCCTCATTAAAGCACATAGTTATCAAGCAATTTTACTCTCATGTATTACTCTGTAAATAGACATGACTCAAAATATTTACTAGGGCATTGTCAGGGTAGTTTTGTTATTGTTGTAGACCTTTTTTGGCTTCTTTTCTCTTTATTTAAATGCCATATTGTCTCCATAACCAAGAAGGTCAGTTGACCATTTTTTACTCATAAGAAACTGAATAGAATTAAAATCTCTCCCAACTCCTGACAGTGATAAACTCCTTCAGCAAAATGGCATGATACAAAATTAACACACAAAAAATCAGTAGACTTCCTGTATACAGATTATATGCATACAGAGAAAGATATTAGAGAGACTGTCCCATTTTCAATAGCCTTAAAAAATCAAATACCTTGGAATAACACTAACCAAGAATATGAAAAACTTATATAATGAAAACATTAAAATGCTCAAGAAGGAAATAGATGAAGATGTGAAAAGATGGAAAGATATTCCATGCTCCTGGATAGGTGGACTTAATATAGTAAAAAATGGCAATCCTTCTAAAAGCAATATACAGATTCAATGCAATGCCATTAAAAATTTCAGCTTCATACTTTACAGACATAGAAAAAACAATCTCAAAATTTATTTGGAATGGCAAAAGGCCTTGGTTAGCCAGATCTATCCTAAGTAAAAATACTTCCTCAGGAGGTATCACCATTCCTGATCTAAAGACATACTACAAAGCCATAATAAAAAAAACAGCATGGTACTGGCATAAAAACAGACAGATAGACCAATGGAACCAAATTGAAGACCTTGCTCTTAGTTCGAGTAACTGTAGCTACTTGATCTTTGACAAAGATGCCAACAATGTGAGCTGGCGAAAAGATAGTATCTTCAATAAATGGTGCTGGACAAATTGGATAAATACATGTAAAAAAATGAAAATAGACCCACTCCTCTCACCATTCACAAAAATCAACTCCAAATGGATCAGAGACCTCAACATAAAACCTGAAACCCTGGAAGAAAAAATAGGAGGAACTATCCATGAAATAGGAGTAGGGAAAATTTTCCTGAACAAGCTTCTAGTAGCCCAGGAAGTGCAACAATCACTTAACCAATGGGACCTCATCAAGCTTAAAAGCTTCTGTACAGACCCAGAGCCAATAGACCACCATCCAACTGGGAGATAATTTTTGCCAGCTATAAAACTAGAACTTACAAAAAACTCAAAAAATCAAAACTACAATGAGTAAGATTACACCTTACTCCAGTGAGAATGGTAATCATTAAAAAAAAAATCCAGCAACAAGAGATACTGGTGAGGATGCCGGGGAGGAACCCTCAGTCACTGCTGGTGGGACTGCAAACTCTTTCAACCACTATGGAAAGCAGTGTGGAGAATCCTGAATAGAATGGACATAGAGCTACCAATGGACCCAGCTATCCCTCTACTAGGCATCTATCTCAGCAACAGGGACATTTGCTCAACTATGTTTATTGCAGCTCAGTTCATAATAGCTAATAATTGGAATCAACCCAAATGCCCATCTCTGGACGAGTGGATAGCAAAGTTGTGGAAGTCTACACAGCTGTAAAGAAAAACGACATAATGAAATTTAAAGAAAAGTAGATGGACTTGAAGCAGATCATACTTAGTCAACTCACACAAGAACAGAGAGTCAAACACCACATATTCTCCCTCATATGCGGTTCCTAATCAGGCTAAGCTTAAACTCTAAGCAAAACTAACAGATGAAATGAGAGACTATAAAAAGGAATGAAAGTAATAGGGAGGCAGGAGAGGGTGGGGAGACCTATACAATAAGCTAAACCAATAATGAATTAAAACCATAAAACCCTTACTTTCATATAATAAGCTCTCATGGAAGCTGTGAGTATAGCCTGGTAAGAGGGGACATGGATAGTATGGGAGGAAGCATTACTCCATGAAAAATTGTTCAGACCAGTAACTAACTCCCTGTCCCAGTCATTGGTTCCTTCCCACACTGAGCTATGGATCAAAGAGACCCAGGAGGGCCCCAAAACAAGACAGGCTTCTGTCAAAGCTCTTGAATACCTGCCCCAGGCCAAAGGTAAGATCCTATTGCTGAAGAAACCACAGAAAGTCATTGCACTTCATCGAGAAATTCTGTAAGATCCAGAATGGTAACCAGCTCCCAGATGGTAGCAAGTGTAGTGCTGGAAGGTGTTACATGAGCTGCCAGGGGAAATTGGTCAATGATATTTGGAGTAAGCAAAGACCACTGATATAAAATTCAGACTGGTGTCACAACAATGCTGAACACTCAGCTTTATGGGAGAGAAAAGCGAGTCAAAAAGTGATCACTTGTACAACGGTGGCACCAAAACCTAGGGGGGTAATCAACGGCTTTCAAATTGGCCAAGAAATCCACCTAGTGACAAAGAACCCTTAACTAGAATAGGGATTCAGTACACAATCCTATGGGGACCAAATACTTAGGCTCCAAGGGGAAATTCCCACCCACCAGAGAACTAGAGAGGTTACTCCCTATAGAATCTTGCCAAATTAGCAATGTTTGTCACATTTAACCAATACTGATCTCACTCTCCAATGGAGATTCTGTTTGTATTTTTCAGAAGGCAGGGAGAGAGCCGTGGTCAACCCACCTTCTCCAACAAGCCACAAGACGATGGTGGACATCCCGGCAAGAGATGAACCACCCCAGGCCTATCATGTAGGCCCCAAATGAAACCTTCGAGAGAGTGGCATGATAAACACGGGATCTATCACCACAGTGAGTCAATTAACCCAGGATAGTTCCACGAGACAGACACCAACAAGAACCCAACAACCCGAAGCAGAAGTACAGAGATAAGATCTTAACAATAAAGCTAACTTAAAACTCACCCACCATGTCTCAAGAGAACTAAGCAGAAGAGGGGGTGGAAAAGAGCCATGGTGGAGGAGGATATCCAGAGACACTGCCCCCTTCAATAACACATGAATGGGAGGAACCTGGATGTCTCCTGTTTTATTCATGACCCCCTACCTCATGGACTGATCCAATATGCCCACTGAGGAGGGCCTCCAGTGAGTTGGGGACAGGGAGGAAGGAAATGGGGGTACCATCATAAGATTTGCTCATACATTATATCTAATTAAGGATAATAAAGATATTAAAAAAAAACTCTCCTGGTTCTACTAATTTAGTCTATTCTTTGGAACAAATTCTCAGTATTTTTACTCAGCACTTGGGGCCAAATAATTCTCTATTGTGGGGGTGTTTACTGGCTGAGACTTCTTTGGCTCTGCCTGGATAGAAATCCAGGGTAGAGAGGAGAAACTCTTCTAATACTATCTCTAGCAGCTTTCAATTTCCTAGGTGCTCGGCAGTAGTGAGTGGTAGCAGTTAGTAGGTGGAAGCAGCAGCAGTGCAGGACTCCAGACCCTTGACTTTGCAAAGGCCAATGTTATGCTCTCCGTCTGCGGTGTGAGACTCTTATCCCTGAAAATTTGGCAGCTGTCTGGAATTCTCTGACAACCAGAGCCTATGAGTTCTCTTCTCTGACTCCTATTATCCTTTTTATCCTTCCTCCCCCCCCCTCTCCTCTGTGTCTTACATACACACACACTCCTCAGCATGCTGGAACTGAAATGGGACACCCAGCACTGCTCTGGAGATGAGGCACTGGGTGGGCTGCTATGGAACAGGGCTCAGTGGGATCCATCTGCTATGGTGCCTACCACTGATAGAGGGATTAGCAGTACACAAGGCAGCTGACAGGATTGGCAGAGAGGGTCCAGAACTAATTAGCTGCCTCTGCTGTCCCCATTGCCAACACTGCAGGGAGGGCCTGAATCAAAAACCCAGAGTCCAGGGCTTAGAAACTGGGATGTTTTGGAACCTAGCACCAGAGATCAGAAGCTAGGCAGGAGCCACACTATTCACTGCCCATCTTCAGCGGGCCAAGCAAACATGTTACTGCTATCCCAGCCACTGTTTTTA
The DNA here is from genome assembly GCA_004024765.1 of Zapus hudsonius. Lineage (NCBI taxonomy): Eukaryota > Metazoa > Chordata > Mammalia > Rodentia > Dipodidae > Zapus > Zapus hudsonius. The sequence continues at coordinate 7,749 of PVHP010027591.1, read as the reverse complement.
GAGCCTGCTTTTCTCTCCTCTCCTCTCTCCTCTCTCCTCTCACCTTTCTCTTCTCTCTCTCTCTCTCTTCTCTCTCTCTCTCTTTCTTTCTGATAGCAGCTAAGCCTGAAGTCCTGAAAGTAGGCAAGACCACACCAGAGAAGGCTTTTACTGGGCCTAATACTGAAACACAGGGGAGGCAACCCAGTGAAGTCACTGAGACAGCATGTTCAGCTTGCATAGATACAGCCTGAGAATGGGTGTTTGGGACAGCTGTGGCCTTATCACTTAGCAGAGTCACAGTAGTCCCTGCATTAGGGAAGTATTCCCGCTTTGGCCAAGGTGAAATGGTTGCAGGGTCATTTGGAGTTCATTGGTACCTGTCATAGCAAAAAGTTTGCTAAGAACTGTTTCAAACAGCCTTGCCTGGGGCTGCACCTTCAGGAGCCAGGCACTGAACTGGGCAAGGCTTCTGTGGAGTGTCCAAGGGGGCTGATCCACTGATAGTGGTTTTTCTCAAGGCAGCTAGGGCAGCAAGAGAGTCCAGCAGTTGCTAATTGGGGAGTCAAAGTTCCCATCCCCAACATCTTCTCTTATTCACACGAATATAAACAAACATCAGATAGAATACTTACAGAATAAACTTCAAGAACTTCTCATTAACACTAACATCAATTCCAGCAGAGTCTACCCAGTGCTTTGCCAATGCTTAATTCCTGTCCACAGAGAAGTGGCCCCACTTGTCTCTGGGAGATCCTACACTCATGGTAGGTTAAATAGAGTCTACCCACTAAGTGTCCTTCACTGCCCCAGTATAAACACCAGAAATGTCTTTGGACATTGACAAATGTCCCCAGGGGAACAAAACTGTCTCTAGTTGATAACCACAATATTAAAGAAAAAGGATTCCTTCAATACTGGCCACCACACAGGCCTCTGTGGGTAAAGCAATTCCTTGGGGCCTGGGAGAGCCAGACTTCATGTGAACTAAGAACACTGCCCTTTTCTTCTCTGTGAAGACTGACAGTGAGAGATAAAGATGAGTTATGTCCTAGTCCTCTCTAGATGAATGCCATCACCTAGTTTGTTATTATTTTAAAATAAAACAATTTTCCCCTCTATTCACTTTTGGAGTGTGTGTGTACACGCCCACATATGTGCACATGTGCTATATGTGCTTCTGTGCAGATGCAGGTGCAAGAGGGCAGAGTAGGACGTCAGAAATCCTCTCCCTTGCACTCCTGCCTAAAGAGTGAAGAACAGAGTGAACACTGTCTCACTAAACAGTGAGCTCATCCATTCTTTGGCTAGATGGGCTAAAGGGTGAGTCCCAACAATCCTGCTGATTCCTCCACACTCACCCTTAATGATGAGATTGCAGACATGTGCAGCCATGCCTGGCTTTTAAATGAGTGCTGGGAATTAAACTCAGATCTTCATGCTTGCATAGCATACTCTTTCTCACTGAGCTATCTCCCCAGTCAAGCATACAAGTGAAAACCATGACTTTCTTTTGTATAAAGACAGATGCTAAGATTGGGAGAAATAATTTTAAAAGTTGCTGACTTCTGAGAAATTATAAACAAAGTCTACTTAGAACTTATCATTTGGGTATCAAAGAAGATAATTTACAGTCTGGATTTATCCTGACTCTTCTATGTAATGATAAAACAATATATCTTTATGCTTTAGAATAGCTACAAATTAATGCTACATAAAATCTAAAAACAAACCATTTTATTTAGGGTAGAAATAACACTATATATGCTAGCAATACAATATTACCTAGTACATTCAGTGCTGCAAATTTGAAATGAAAAAAATATGAAAAGGGCTCCGAACAATTCAAAGAGAAGACCCCTGCCATATAATAAACATGTAAATAATGCCCATGGAAGAATAAAGACAGCATCCTTAGTCCTGCCTTAAGATATTTTTAAAGTTTTATTTATTTGTATGTTGGGGGGTACTCACCAGAAACTCCTGCTGCTACAATACTAATGGGTCTTGCTTTACATGAGATTTGGAGGCAGCAGAGTTTGCAAGTAAATGCCTTTAACTGCTGAGCCATTTTCTGAGACCCTTCCCTTAGGATATTATTCCAGAAAATTCTTTGTGAACAGAGCACAGGAAGGTAGTTTAGCTTCAAGTTGCAAACTGGTACTGCTTCTTCAACTCATTCAAAGTCCCTTTACAGTCTAAGACACAGAAGGCCCACCTACACCCTAGGGGAGCTTCACATGGTGAGCTCCAATTAGGACTGAGTGAACCACAGAAATGTGTACATTCAACTGACTTCTAGGACAAGACACAAAACCAAGACCTTCCATCAGTAAAGAGTTAAAGACTAAAGTTACCCTACCCACCCAGTCTTTCGTCAACAAGAGATCACTAGAATGAGATTACTGCAAGCAAAGGAAACTAGACTATGAGGAAGAATGATATGATGATGATGAGAGTTTTCCCAAAGATGGAGTTGAAATTATAGAAAACACTTATTAAACCTCAAATTATTATGAAACATGATCTCTTACATCTAGACTGTTAAATAGAGCTGGGAAAAATAGGACCCGAATGGATCAGCACCCCAGGTCTCAGACAAGCCTTCCTTCCAGATGGAGAAGCAGCTTAGATTATCTATCTGCATTCACTATCTCAGATGCCTGACAGATATTTAAGGACAATCAAGCTATTATGACAATAACAGTCTTATTATTTAAGTGCTTAGTATAACGGCATTGTACTCAGCACTCTATCCACATGACCTTAATGAGGATTATCCCACATGTTAATAAAGTGAAGGTCAGAATTCATTTATTGGCTCTCTTAAATAACATTTATGATACAAAAAAAAAGGTCAAGTTTAAACTCAAGATTCAAAAATAATACTGGAATATGTACTGAATCTGGTAATTAGATTAATCCAACCCATAATAGATAAATGGTTTTTTAAAATGTATGGCCAAAGTATAATAGACAAAAAAATTCCATAGACACCAGAAAAGAGTACTATCTTCAGATCTACAGGACACATGCAAGTCCCAGAACTAACCTTTTCACTGTGGCCACTGCTGATTTGGAGTGGATGAAAGAAAGCCCAAGTTCTAATGATCCATGTCCCACAAGGAACAGGCACAAAGCCAGGGACCCAAACATTGTCAAAGAAGGAAAAATCTTTTCTTGAGCAACACACCCTAAAACCAAACCTCAAGGAAATGAACAAAAAAATTTCCAGAAAATATGAAGTCATAATTTTAAATTACTCAACTAAGAGAGGAAAAAAGCCACATGAAGCAAGAGACAGAAGAATCAAAAGCACTGCAGAATCGGCTGACACTGTGTTGAGATCAGGCTATGCCCTTCTCTAAGTGACTCCATACTGTGTAAAACACCTGTTTTTCAGACTTGCCTTGTCCAGAGAGATTCATCTTACAAGCAGCTTCAGACTCCCATTTTGAGGGTAGAGGGTGACTCTGTACCTGGATGGATATATAAACTGTACAACCGGCCCAGCAACACCCATGTATCAGGCTGATACATGATTTATTCCTATGAGTAGAAAGGGCACCATTCTATAAATTTATCAAGTTGAATTAAGACTATAGGGGAGACTATATGGGTGTATGGACATATTAAAATCATATCAGAAAAACCAGGCCCAAGAGCTTATCAGACATACCAGACTGTGGAAAGTAACTCCTCACCTGGACCCCATAAAAATGTACAGAGGCAACACTGACCTGTCTGTCACCTGATCACTCAGTGCATGCATCAAGGAATTCCCAACTGTCTGAGGAGATTCAGATCGGCTCTGTACAGCTAGTGACATAGGCTACTCAGTTGCTACCTACTCACCCACCTGTTTGCCCCTGTCAACTTGCCATCCATCCATCCGTCCATCCATCTGTCCATCCGTCTGAACCCAGTCCAGTCCATCACTTGGTCTAACTCCTGCAGCTCTGCCCTGACCCTACTCCTGACTCAAAGGCCAATGGCAGCAGCTGTTTCAGCCTCTCCTGCAGCAGGTTATCTTATCAACAGAGCCTTCTCCATTTCCATCAGTTTTCTGGCTCTGGCTTTAGAGGCCTCTTTACCCTCTTTGTCTCTTTAACATTTTATAGCCATTCTGTTACTGACATACATGTATATAGATATATAGTTGCTGTATGATGTATAATGTGTGATTACAGAATAACAGTAATTAAGGTTGTCATAAAATAAACCCTGCTTAGCTGGGCGTGGTGGCTCACGCCTTTAATCCCAGCACTTGGGAGGCAGAGGTAGGAGGACCGCCATGAGTTCAAGGCCACCCTGATACTACATAGTGAATTCCAGGTCAGCCTGAGCTAGAGTGAGACCCTACCTCGAAAAACCAAAAAAAAAAAAAAAAAGCCCTGCTTTCCTCAGCCAGGACTATCAAGGCAAGCAAGAGTATCTGGCAGATTGCTGCCACTGAAACTGCAGTGCCTTGTGAATTTATTGTTATTCAAAAAACTTCTGCCAGGCACAGTCTCAGCACTCAGTAGGCTGAGATGGGAGGATTGCCATGAATTTGAGACCAGCCTGTTTTATACAGTGACTTTGGGTCAATCTGGACTATAGTGAAATCCTAACTCAAAGAAACAAACAAGCCTGGCGTGGTGGCTCATGCCTTTAGTCCCAGCACTTGGGAGGCAGAGGTAGGAGGATCGCCATGAGTTCAAGGCCACCCTGAGACTACATAGAGAATTCTAGGTGAGCCTGGTCTAGGGTGAGACCCTACCTGGAAAAATCAAAAAATTCTAACATTGTAGAAAGACACAAGTATTTTTTTCTGTTTTTAACATAGCATGCTCATGACAAAAAGAAAGGGTATCACAAATAAGATATAAATAGTCACTTTATATTTTTAACACATGAAGAAATAGAGCTATTTGTGACAAAAGAATGAGACTATTAAAAAATGAGCAAGATTTACTTAAATGAAAAAAAAATCCTGAATTCTAGAAACAATTAGTATTGAAAACAAAAGAACACCTGGGACAACTTTATAAATAACCTGCAAACTAGAAGATAGAAAAAAATATTCAGAAGTCAGCCCATAGAATCAAAACCATTAGAACTATAAAACACAGGTCAAAAACAAATGAGGTCTTTCTCATCAGAGTTCCAGAAGGAGTTTGAACAGTAGAGAGAAAATATTCAAAAGAATAATGACTGGAAATCCCCTCATACACATAAAGAGAAGAATTATTCAAGTCTCAAATCCCAGCATATTTACTAATATGAGGAAGATAAGTAAGAGAGATGGCATATTAGCATGTATTAGACAAGAGAACCGAAGAACCAATGTCTGGGATCACCAAAGACATAAAAGCTTATAATGCAATCACAATTTTAAAGAAAGCAGGTATTACAGAAATAAGATATTATCATTACAGTAGTAATTTTTTGAGAAAAAAACTCTAGGATTTTTATGCCACAGCAAGGTAGCAAAATTATCTTTAGGAGATTACAATGAAATAAATATATTCAGAAACAAAACTGATGGTTCTTACCAAAAATACACCAAAAGAAGGAAACTAATTCCAGAAGAAAGCTTGATAATAAATAATAAGTACAAAATTATATAGGTACAGGTAATCTTGAGCAAATATAAGCTGCATAAAGCAATTATAATGTCTAATTTATGGAGTTATAAGAAATTAGAGCACAGATTTTTGTCATGAGTCAAAGCAATTTAGAGTTTACATTATAAAGTAATATAAATGAGTAACTTATTATAAATAAATAAGATGTGTAATGAAGCCCCTCCCCAAACCACAAAAATACAAAGGGATAAATTTAATTAAAGAGGGCAAACAACAACAAAAAGTCAATGCAACAAAAGGAACAAAATAAACAATAATGCTTCATATAAAAAGAACAAAATAACTGTGAAAATGAAACTATATAGACCAGCAACTACAATCTGCAAACGAACAAAAAAAAAAAAAAATAGAAAAACCCCTAGCTCGAAGATAGGACTAAAGCATTAGTAATCAGAAAAGGTGAAAGCTGTCAGGACAAAAGACACATAAGTAACCCAAGGGCTACTGTAGAACTATCAAGAAAGGCCCATTAGATCCTGGCAAGAGAGGAGCCACCACAGTCATATCATGGAGGAGCCATATGGAACCCCACAGAGAATGATGGGATGAACCAGTGGGACACACAGCCACAGACATTCAATCAACACAGGATAAGCCAGTGAGACAGAAACCAATGATTTTTGACACAAAGACCCCTAAGCTCACAACAATAAAGCACCCTTAATACTCATCCACCACGACTCAGGGAACTGTGAGGAAGAGGGGGCGGAAAGATTGTGAGAGCCGTGGTGGAGGAGACTATCCAGAGGCATGGCACCCCTCAGTAACAACATACTAGGGCCAGGAGAACCTAGCCGAATACTAGGCTATCCATGGTCCCCTGTCACAAGGACTGATCCAGACGACCCACGGAGGTGGATATCCAGCTGGTTGGGGAAGGAGGAGGGGGAGCATCGGAGAATTGGGGAAAACAACTCATTGATTGCCTACTAAATAAAGTAACTCATTATGGACAATAAAAAATTTAAAAAAAAAAAAGGCCCATTAGAGAAGGTTGACTAAGTAGAAAAGTAGCAAGTAACTCCAAACATTAGTACTTGTAGAAGAAAATGGGCCCAAATCATCTAGACAATAATCAATGGGAGATTCCGGATTAAGAAAGTGACCTTGGGCTGGAGAGAAGGCTCAGCAGTTAAAGGTACTTTCTAGCAAAGCATAATGGCCTGGGTGGTTCCCCAGTACCAGTGTAAAGCCAGATACAAAGCAGTGGTAGTAGGCCCTGATGCACCCATACACTATCTCTCTTTCTCTCTCTCAAAGAAAAATATATATTAAAAAAAAAGAAGGTGAGCTTGTTATGAAGGATAGTTTTGAAGCCCAATGGCTGATATCATTAGCCTGTTCTTACCTGAAACTTGCCAAGCTAAACCACTCAGCTAAACCAACGGTAAGTCGAAAAGTAAGGACCCAACCCTGTGGATCAATCTAACCAAAACAAAACACATGTATCTATAATAGAAGCAGAAAAAAATGAGCCTTAAGGCAAAAATCAAAATGATTTTATGAAAATCACTGTATTAGTTACTTTGCACATGGCTGTAACCAAATGCATGACAGGAGGCAGCTGATGGAGGGAGTGGGTTCATTCTGGTTTACAGCTTAGAGCATACATTTCATCACGATAAGGAACGAAGCAGAGCTGGTCACACTACAGCCAGAGTCAGGAAGCAGAGGATGAGTAGATAATTCTGATTTCATACAAAATACTCAACAACAGAAGAAATACTCCATAATTAATTTCAAGAAACAATGAGAAGTCTAACACCAGAATCTTACAAGAACTATACAAGAAAATTGCAAGCCAATCTCACTCAATATGAATGAGAAAATCCTAAACAAAGCAACAACAAATTAAACCCATGGGTAGTTATACAGAAATAAAAAAAAGATTAATAAAACAAAATCAAAAGCCAAGGAACAGAGTCCATACATTACTATAAATCTAAGTGCCATTTAGAGTTAGTAGCAAAAGGCAATCTAGTATATGATGTTAAGAAAATGAATGCAAACAAAGAGATTAAATATCTCTTTGACAACATACATAACCTCAGTTCTAGACTGTTGAATACTAAATATCAACCACAGTGGACAAACACATGCAAGCCAGTAGCCTGAGGAGTTCCCCTCAACCTTCATGACG
>PVHP010027590.1:0-23735 GCA_004024765.1 Zapus hudsonius | reverse complement strand
CTGTTGCAGTCAGCTTTCTAGTTGCTGCACAGAAAGAACCCAAGCAAAGGCGGCTTGTAGAGGAATGGGTTTATTTGGCTTACGGACTCGAGGGGAGACTCCATTCTGGCAGGGAAAACGATGGCATGAGCAGAGGGCTGGACATCACCTCTGCCATAGCACTGCAAACAGCGGCAGGAAGGTGTGCCAAACACTGGCAAGGGGAAGCTGGCTTATAACCCCATAAGCTTGCCCCCAACAACACAGCTTCATCGAGGTTGGAAAACCCAAATTGCCATCAGCTGAGGATCTATCTATCAGAACACATTCAATTGTTTGTGGGGGACACCTGTATCAAACCATGACAGATAGATAGATAGATAGATAGATAGATAGATAGATAGATAGATAGATAGATAATAGATAGATAGATATATAGATGATAGATAGATAGATAGATAGATGATAGATAGATAGAAAGATAGATAGATAGATAGATAGATGGATGAGAGATAGATAGATAATAGATAGATGATAGATAGATAGATGATAGATAGATAGATAGATAGATAGATAGATAGATAGATAGATAGATAGATAGATAGATGATAGGCAGCCAAATGAAGGTAGTGTCACTCACCTGTAATCCTAGCATTTAAGAGGTAGAGGAAGGAGGATCAGGAGTTCAGGAGTTCAAGGCTAGCCTTGAATATATAGTAAATTTGATACCAGCCTGGGCTACATGAGACCTTGCCACAAGGGAAAAAGAAAGTATTCTTAGCTGGGCAGGCAAGGTGGTGCACGCCTTTAATCCCAGCACTGGGGAGGCTGAGGAAGGAGAATCACTGTGAGTTCAAGGCCAGCCTGGGACTACAGAGTGAGTGCCAGGTCAGCCTGGGCTGGAATGTTCTTGACCTCACGCATGTTACTGTCTTCCTACTTCTTATCTCCTTTAACACACTCCTTCCTTCATATTTATATATATATATATATATATATGTATATATATATGTGTGTGTGTGTGTGTGTGTGTGTGTGTGTGTGTGTGTGTGTGTGCACCATAGGACTGGGGAGAAGGCTCAGCAAATAAAGGCGTTTGCTTACTAAAAATATCTGCAATAAAGCTCCTATATTTTGTCCCTAAATCGCCCGCCTTGTCCATGGCTTTGCCCATGGTCCTCTCCACCAGCAAGCGTACTGTCAGGCCCTCTGGCTTCAAGGTCTGATCTCACTGAGACTTGGGAGAGGTGGAGAGTTTACAGGAAAGTAGAGAAGAGCTAGTCCCCTGGTGGATTGTGTGGCCAGGCTTGAGGGAAGGCCATGGGCCACAACCACTTGGCGGGCAAGGGAACATTCTGAGGAGGGAAGGCATGTTTAAAGCCCATGCTTGAGAAATGATGAAACAGCCCCATCTGTCTCAGGAGGCCTGGCCTTTCATGGTGCTGCCTGTCCTGCAGCTAGCTGACTCCTGCCAGGGTTCAAAATGGATCCACCATGCATTTGCCTCTCTCAGCTTTCCCAGGATCAAGGATGTTAAAGAGCAATTGTTTGAAGTGACAGGAGTCATTAGAATATGTATTCCAACTCCCAGATATTACAGAACGGAAGCCCAGAGCCAGCAGAGGACGGAGGCTGAGTCATAGCCTCTTAACATCACTGGAATTTTTATTTCTGTGTGCGTGTGTGGCCCGTGCATGTGTGTGTGCCGATGTGCACGCCCTGTTCACATGCTGGAGGCCAGTGGAGAAGATCAGCTGTCCGCCTTTATCGCTTCTCTGTGGGTTTCCTTGAGACCAAAGTCTCTCCCTGAACCAGGAGCTGCTCTTTCAGGTCAGACTGGCTGACCAGTGAGCCGCAATCATTCTCCAGCCTCCACTCCTCATAGGACTGGGGTTTCAAGTAAGCATGGTCATGCCCAAATTAAGCAGTTGGGTGCTGAGGAATAAAATAGAATCCAAGGCAAATCAGGCCCTCTTCTCAGCAAGCACTCTGACCCTCTGAACCAGCCCCTCGGCCCCTAGGCTTTTTAAAAATATTTAGTTATTTTAATTATTTGCAAGAAGAGAGAGAGAGAATGGGCACATACCAGGGCCTCTTGCCACTGCAAACAAACTCCAGATGCATGCACTGCTTTATGCATCTGGTTTTACATGAGTACTGGAGAATCAAACCTGGGCTGGCAGACTTTGCAAACAAACACCTTTAACCACTGAGTCATCTTCCTAGCCCTAGGCTTTTAATTTATTTATTTTTGCAGTGCTGGGAATCAAACCCAGGACTTCATTCAAGCTAGGCAAGTTCTCTACCACTGAGCTACATCCCCAGCTTTATTAGACTAGTTCTTCTTGTGTGGGGGGGTGGGGAGAGAGAGAGAGAGAGAGAGAGAGAGAGAGAGTCTCAAGTATCTAAGGCTGATCTGGAAGCACTTTGAACTTCTGATCTTCCTGTCTCTACCTCAGAGTTCTGAAATATAGTTGAGTGCCACCATCCTCAGTTTATGAGGTGCCAGGGGATTGAACCACAGGTTTCATGCATGCTAGGCAAGTACTCTACCAACTGAGACACATCCCCCACTCAGTCGTATTAGGACCCAGGACCCCTGGTTCCCCAACTCATGAGCTGATTGGCTAAAAGAGACCCGCTTTGTTGTCTAATTGATGGTTAATTAATAACGGAGCAGACTGGGGAGAGCAGGGCAAGAAGAAGCAAAGCAACGCCAAGCACACTGTCAGGTTAGATATTGTTGGCAAATGGAAAACTCCTTTGAAAACACAGCATAAATTAAGTTCCCGCTTCCCTTATCAGCATCTTTTGCCCCGTTCGTGTGGCGACATGTGTTGAGGATCTGCTGTTTCCACATATGGCCCTGAACACTGAGGATGTGAGGATGCAGAGAAGCATGCTGTCCTGTCCAGCCCTCGCATGAGATACAAGACATAATTGGTGTGAGAGGAGGATGGAGACAGACAGACAGACTGACTGACAGACAGACAGGCAGGCAGACAGACAACAGGCAGGCAGGCAGGCAGGCAGGCAGAGACGCAGAGAGAATGGATGAGAATATAAATGAAGTGAGGAAGAAGGGGTGCTGGGCTTGTTTGGGGGGGAGGCAGTTTTTGGGGGGGTCTGAAAGGATAAAGGGGAAGTTGAGCAGGTGTAAAGGAGGGAGAGAAACAGGCTGTGAAGCTGAGGAAGCCGGATGCATAGAAAGCACAGTGACCAGCAGGTGAGGGTCTGCAGCCCATGGATACCTAGGAAAGGAAGGTGGAGATCCAGACAAGAGGACAGACAGGGTGAACATGACCAGGAGAGGGCCTGGGACACTGAGGATGACTTTGAGTAATAAATTCATTTGCAGATTTATAGTCCACATGGATAAGAAAAAGATTTTCAGGTGTGGTATTTGGACTTGACCTTGTGAATCATGGAGAATGAGAAGGTTTTATTAAGAGGAGCAGGTGATTGGATCTGTGCTCGCTTTGGAAAGACTTTCAGATTTTCACAAGTGACCCCTCAAATGCTAAGCGAAATGAACAAATCTTACCTCTTGTAGGGGGTGAGATAGGCATAAAAGCTGAGTTTTATTTACAAAATGGGGAAGATTTCAAGCAGCTTGTTCTGTCTGTTAAATTCTAAATAACAATAGCTAAGGGTTAGGATAAGACCCGGAGGACGAAGCGTATCATCTTGTTCCCTGCAAGAGCCTTTTGAAGCTCTGTATAAGCTTCCAATGCCATGAAATCTTACAGCCTTATTCCTAATACACAGAGTGACCCCCTACCTCCCAGCCAGATAATAGGAATCGCCAACATTTGTATAGCTCTCCGCATTAACAAAAGACTTGTATTCTACTCTTATTCTCAATTCCCACCACAACAGAAAAGATCAAGGCTATTTGTGTCTCCATTTTACAGGTGAAAAAGTTAAGAAGCGGTTTGCCTGAGGCAGCAGCCAGCTTGTGGGCTGTTAGGAATTGAGTCTGGGTTCTCTGAATCTTGCTCTTTGCTGTGTCCTGTCGGTCAGTAGTAAACGGACAAATGCAACAGCCAGATCACCTGCACAGAGACCAGGGACCTTACTGGAAGCAGTGTGATCCCCCCTGGTCCCCCAGACCCTAGACACCATCCGTATATTAAAGCTGATGGCAAAATATAGTCACCTTGAGTTTGTCATTCTTGTAGACAAGGAAAAATAGAGAGGTCATATCTCTAGTGTGTGACTTTTAAAGATGACAAAACAATGAAGGCATATTTTTTGTAACCAGTCACGATGGCACACAAATTAGGAATTTTATTTTATTTTATTTATTTTGGCATTTTGAGGCAGGGTCTTGGAGCCCGGGCTGGCCTCCAACTCACTGTGGAGTCAAGGATGGCTAAATTCCTGAATCTCCTGCCTCCACCTCCTAAATGCTGGGATTACGGGTTTGTAGTGCCATGCCTGGCTCTAGATCAGGAAGGTTGCTGGTTGATGATGTTTCAAGAATTGACTACGTATTTCCAGGCCAGCCTCAAACTCACAGCACTCCTCCTACCTCCGCCTCTGAGGGCTGAGATTAAAGGCATGCGACACCGTAGCCAGTCCAAATCGGGAATTTTTAAAAATCACTTTCAAGCTAGCAAATTAAAAGCCAAAGTTATTTTACCTGGATGACCATGAGAGGCCTTCTCTGTTTAGAAGGAAGACGAGGAGGAGGAGGAAGAGGAAGAGGAGGAGGAAGAACAGGAGGAAGAGAAGAGGAAAAATAAGAGGAGGGAGGGGAGGAGGAAGGAGAAGGAGAGGAAGAAGCTGTACTCAGGTGGCATATGCCCTTGATCCCAGCAACTGAGAGGCAGAGGCAGGCGGATGGCTGTGAGTTCAAGATCAGCCTGAGACTACAGAGTGAGTTCCAGGTCAGTCTTGGCTCCAGTGAGACCCTACCTCAAAAAAGCCAATAAATTAATTAATTAATTAAATTAACAAAAATTTGCAAAAGGAGCTGAACGAACATGTAAGGAATGAGGTTTGATGGTGATTTAGGGAAACAGTTATTAGGAGGAAGTGGTAGTTCCACAGAGAAAAGTTAGCAGAAGTTATTGAACAAATAAATCACTCATATTTATACTGTAATGAGTTGAGTCCATCTAATAAGCAAGTTGAACACTAGAGGAGATGTGTGCCAGCATCCTTCTGTGTCTTCCCCGTAGCTCTTCCCCAATCCTCTTCCAAGCAAATGAACAGCGCCAACCCCGTCCTCTGCTGCAGCTGGGGATGAAAATACACCTGCTCTTTAGCAATGAACTTTATGTGGAAGTATGGAGCAGCATTTGGAGACTTCCCTTATAGGCCTCTGTCTTGCTTCCCTGTTCCTCACTGGCTCAGAGCTGAATGGATTTTTGTGACCAGGTCTTCTCTAGCCCAGGCTGACATCAAGCTCGCTTTGCAGCCAAGGAAGATGCTAAACTCCCGATTTGCCCAGTGCTTGCATTACAGCATGCATGAGGTGGTTCAGGGAAAAATGTCCCCCATAGCCTCAAGTGTTTGTGATTAAAGCTCATACTTAATCCCCAGCTGATGGGGCTTTGGGGAGGGGGAGTCTTGCTGGAGGAGGGGCATTGCTGGGGGATGCCTTGGGGTTGACCAGTGTAACCCATTCCATGCTCAGAGTGCCCTCTCCTACCACTGAAGGATGTGAGGTGAGCTCTGCCATGCTTTCTACACCATGATGAAGCTTCCCCTCAAAACTGTAAGCCTGCAATAAACCCTCTTCTCCCACAAGCTGCTTACGGTTCAGTATCTTGTCCCAGCAACAGGAAGGTAACTGTAACAATGTGCCACCATTTCCAGCTTAATTTTGCGTGAAACAGATACAAAACATAGTATCATAAGTAATTAAGTTCAAACATAAGAAACAAGAGAACAATTTGCTACCTCTTCATCTCAGCTTTGTCAAGATAAGACAGATACCATAACCGGGCTGGAGAGATGGCTCAGCAGTTGCCTACAAAGCCTGATGACCAGGGTTCAATTCCCCAGTACCTGTGAGGAGCCGGATGCACAGGGTAGTGCATTGTCTAGGGTTTGTTTGTGGTAGCTAGAGTTCCTGGCATGCCCATTCTCCCTCTCTCTTTGTCGTTCTCTGCTTGCAAAATAAATAAAAAATTAAAATATTTAATTAAAAAATAGATACCAGAACCAAGTATCTATGGAGGAAGACTTAGTCAAGAAATTTTACTAAGGACTTCCAGTTGTTTTTTGTTTGTTTTTATAACAATTGCCCAATAGTTAGTACATTTGTATGTTTTATAGTTGGAGAAGCTGAAACTTAATGAAGCTAAGTAATTGTCCAAGATCACCCAGCTTGTATTTGTATTTGACAAACCTTGTCTTGTGCCAATGTGATATTAAGCCCTATATATCACACCTCCATAAAAATCCTCCTGGGCCAGGTGTGTGGCTCAGGCCTTTAATCGCTGCACTCAGGAGGCAAGAAGCAGAAGGATTTCCATGAGCTCAAGGCCACCCTGAGACTACGGAGTGAATTCCAGGTCAGCCTGGGCTAGAACAAGACCCTACCCTGAAAAACTAAAACATAAACAAAAGGGGGGTCTGGAGAGATTGCTCAGCGGTTAAGGCACTTTCCTGCAAAACCTAAGGACCTGAGTTCAATTCCCCAGTACCCACATAAAGCCAGATGCACAAAAGGGGTGTATGCATCTGGAGTTCATGTGCAGTGGCTGGAGGCCCTGACACACCCATTCTCTCTATCTGCCTTTCTCTCTGTCTCTCCCTGTCTCAAATAAATAAAACTCTTTACAAAAAAAAAAGTTCTTCTGTAAAAAATGTTCTTGTGTGGTGATCGTCAACAGATTGAACTGCAGTAAAATCCCTTAGACTTAGCACAGAAGAATGTTTGCTGTTGGGTGTAGATGGTATTTGGCAATGAGAATGACAACAGACTCCTGTAGGATTTGCTCCCTTGGCTACCATAAGTCACACTCCAGGTCTACTATAATGTTTATTTTAAATAAGCTATAAATAATTAATTCTCAATGTTCTTAGAAAGTTGAGTGATACTATATTAAATGTGAACCTAAGAGGATATTAGAAAAGGGTCACTGAATGATGTAACATCCAGAGATGCTGAGGTAACAAACCCATGATTCTGGCCAAAAGAGAACTTATTAATATTACTCTCCAACTTTGGGTTAGAGAAGCATCTCTTTTCAGATGGCGGTGACCACTGGGATGACTCAAAAGACACCATAGTGCTGAGAAGAAATGACAGTGGAGTGTTCAGCACTGGGACATCTCTGTCACACCTCCCGAGGCTCAGAATCTATTGCAGAAGAGGTGGCGGAAAGGTTGTAAGAGCCAAAGGAAGGGAAGGACTGCTCACAATGCAAACTTCCAGACACAAAACAGCCTTGATATTCATGACCTCACAGGGCCTGATAATACCTACACATAAAGGGAGGAAAAGATGACGACACCGAAACAAAACAGAGACTAATTAAGAGGGGGAAGAGATATGGGGGAGAGGGGAGGGAATCATAATGGTTTATGGTCTATAATTATGGACACTATCAATAACAAATAAAACATTTTTTAAAAAATCAAAGTGCTGAGAAGAAGTGACAGTGGCATGTTCAGCACTGAGACATCTCTCCCACAACCTCCAAGCTTCAGGCGCCATTGAAGAAGAGGTGGCAGAAAGAATGTAACAGTCCTAGGATGGGGAGGAGTGCTTTGACACACTATCTTCTAGGCCCAAAGTGGAGGAGCATTTATGACCTCACAGCAGCTGTTGCTACCTACACAAGACCTACCTTATTAGGGGGAGGGAAATAGCAACAAAATAGAAGAGGAACTCATTAGAAAGAAGGGGTTCAGTGGAGGGAGGATTGAAGAAAGGACACAAAGGAGGGAGTGGGAGGGAAATATAATCAGGGTACATTGTGTCTATGTATGGAGGTTGTCAAAAAAGGGTTTTAAGGCGTAAATGGGCGTGGGGGAATTATTGAGTTTTCTTGTCTATATTTATGTGAGCTGTCAATAAAAAGGGTTTTTTTGTTTGTTTGTTTGTTTTTTTTTTTTTTTTTTTTTTTTGGTTTTTCGAGGTAGGGTCTCACTCAAGCCCAGGCTGACCTGGAATTCACTCTGTAGTCTCAGGGTGGCCTTGAACTCACGGCGATCCTCCTACCTCTGCCTCCCAAGTGCTGGGATTAAAGGCGTGTGCCAACACGCCTGGCTAAAAAGGGTTTCAATATTTCTTTTCATTTATTTTCAGAGACAGAGAGTGGGCACACTAGGGCCTCGAGCCGCTGTAAACGCAATGCAGATGCATGTGTCGTTTTGTGCATCTGGCTTTACATGGGTAATTGAACCCCGGTCATTAGGCTTTGCACGAAAGTGCCTTAACTGCTGAGCTATCTCTCCACCCCAATAAAAAGTTTTGTTTTAATATTTTATTTATTCATTTTTCAAGCAGAGAGATACAGAGAGAGAGAAAGAGATATAGAGACAGAGAGAGAGAGAGAGAGAGAGTACCAGGGCCACCACCTTGTGGGTCTGGCTTATGTGGGTCCTGGGGAATTGAACCCAGGGCCTTAGGCATTGGAGGCAAGTGCCTTAACCTCTAAGCCATCTCTCCAGCCAAAAGTTTTGGTTTTTTTTTGTTGTTTTTTTTTAGAAAATGGGGGCTGGACCCAGAAGGCAGTTAGTGTAGTGCTGGAAGGCACTGCACAGGCTGCCAGGGGAAACTGAATGACAGCTGGAGTAAACAGAGACGATTGACACAAAACACAATCTGTGGCCATGAGTAGGCTGACCACACCTCCTACTGGGAGGGAACAGTGAACCAACAAAGGAGCACTTGTGTAATGGAGGAGCCTGGGCCTGGGGGAGACAATCAACAGCTTTCAAATTCGACCAATTTTCCACTTAGTGAGGAGGACCCCTTGTCTGGAACTAGGGATTCAGGGTGATAGGCACCGAATCCTGTACTTTTGGGCTCCCAAAACAAGATGCACTGTGGGAGCGAGTGACTGGGAGACTACTAAAAATAGAATCTAGGTAATCCAGAATTGTGTATATTTGTTAACCTACACTGATCTCACTCTCCGATGGAGATTGTGTTTGTATTTTTCAGGATGCAGCGAGAGAGCTGGGGCCCATCTAACCCTACCAACCAACCACAGGCAGAAAGCTGAGATTCTGGCAAGAGAGGAGCCACCACAGTCATATCGTGGAGGATCCATATGGAACCCCGCAGAGAATGACGGGATGAACAAGGGGCCCACAGCCACAGCCATTAAATCAACACAGGATAAGCCAGTGAGACAGAAACCAATGATTTCGACACAAAGACCCCTAACCTCACAACCTTAAAGCAAACATATTACTCACCCACCACCACCACGACTCAGGGAACTATGCGGAAGAGGGGGCGGAAAGATTGTGAGAGCCGTGGTGGGGGAGATTATCCAGAGGCATGGCCAGGAGAACCTGGCTGAATACTAGACTATCCATGGTCCCCTGTCACAAGGACTGATCCAGACGACCCATGGAGGAGGTTATCCAGTGGAGGGGGGGGAGGGCAGCGGGGAATTGGCGATAACAACTCATTGTTTGCCCACTAAATGTTGTAACTCATTATGGACAATAAATTTTAAAAAAAAAGAAGAAAATGGGGGCTGGAGAGATGGTTCAGCAGTTAAAGGCTCTTGCTTGCAAAACCTGATGGCCTGGGTCCAATGGCACATGCATCTGGAGTGAGTTGCAGTGTCAAAAGGTCCTCTGATCTCTTTCTCTCTTCTCTCTCTCTCTCTCTCTCTCTCTCTCTCTCTCTCTCTCTCCTTACAAATAAATAAAGGATGATCTATGAAAGAAAAGAAAGTGATATTTAGGAATAATGAACCAAGAACCAGTAATTATACTATGGATGTGTATCAGCCAAGTACCTGCCCAGGTGGAGGGATGCTGCACATCAGAGGTGCTTACATAGTCTCAAAGAATTTCTACAGGTATGACCTCCCCTGGCCCTCAAAGCCATTCTGGTGGTAGCTGAAGCATGGCTATAATTTTACTATAAAATAATATACTGAGGCCTGGAGAGATGGCTCAGCAGTTAAGTGTGCAAGCATGAGGGCCTGAGGGACCCTGAGACTGCAAAGTAGCCGGGTGTGGCCACACACACCTTCACAGTTCCACAGGGGGGGCAGAGGCCTGAGAAATTTTGGAACCCCCCAAGTTCCAGAATTAGTAAAGGGAGACTGTGGCTCAAAACTAGACCAGGAGGAAGAGCAATGCAGTGGGTCACCTGACACGGCCCTGTGACCTCTGCAGGCAAGCGATCCTCCTGCAGGCAAATATATTGGGAGCCGCAAAAATGCATATATGTTCATACGTGACACACACACACACACACACACACACACACACACATGATGTGTGTGTGTGCGCATACACACAGGCAAAAATTAAAAAATAAGCAAATACATAAATAAAGCAAAAGCAAACAAATAAAGCTTTGAAACTCAAAGCTTTGGGAAAGCTTACTTAGAAGAATTTGTTATGGAAATTCTTAACTCTAGAAAATATAAGAAAATATTGCTGCTGGGCATGGTGGCACATGTCTTTAATCCCAGCCCTCAGGAGGCTGAGGAAGGAGGATCACCATGAGTTCAAGGTCAGCCTGAGACTACAGTGAATTCCAGGTCAGCTTGGGCTAGAGCAAGACCCTACCTCATAAAGAGAGAGAGAGAAAGAGGAGGGAGAAAAGAAGAGAGGGGGAAGGAGAGGAAGGAAGGAAGGAAGGAAGGAAGGAAGGAAGGAAGGAAGGAAGGAAGGAAGGAAGGAAGGAGGGAGGGAGGGAAGAAGGGAGGGAGGAAGGAAGGAAAGGAGGGAGGGAGAAAGGGAGGGAGGGAGGAAGAGAAGGAGGGGGAGGAAGGAAGGTAAAAGGGAGGGAGGGAGGGAGAAAGGAAGAAAGGAAGGAGGGAGGGAGGGAGAGAAGAAGGAAGGGAGGGATAGAAGAAGGGAGGGAAGAAGGGAGGAAGAAAGGTAGGGAGGGAGAAAAGGAGAGAGGGAGGAAGGAAAGGAAGGAGGGAGGGAGGAAGAGAAGGAGGGGGAGGAAGGAAGGAAGAGAGGGAGGAAGGAGGAAGGAAGGAAGAAAGAAAGAAAATACTGCTAGTCCAGGAAGAAGTCCTGTTATCAAATATCCCTTGAATAAGCCCTTCATTCTACCTCTATGCCCACCAGAGACTGTTTTCCAAAGAGATCACAGTGCGCTGAGACATTCTTCCTCCTGACATGGAGTCCATGCTCCCTAGCTTGGAATCAAGGCTGGTCTGTGAAGCAGACTTGCAGAGGAGCAGAAAGTCGCCACCTGAGACGTAGACTCTCCTCAGGAAGCACAGTGACATGAACACGTCCAGGACTCACAGGCGCCTAGTCTCACCTCTTAACACGCGGTCTAGCAGACATTCGTCCCTGCTTCACAGGGAAGGACCGCACTTCACCATTCTCATGCCTCGACACCGGCCGGACAGCAGGGCTGACTGGACAGGTGTCATCCAAGTGAGTATTCCTGCACTTTTATATATACGTTATATGTTATAGATAGGTCATCGATATTAGATCTATATCATTTGCAAGCAGAGAAAGAGCGAAGAGAGAGAGAGATGGCTTCCACATACAAGGAGGAAATTCATACATAGCATGGTTAAGCAAAATAACATTTGATTTTCTATAGTTTTACTTGAAAGGTATTCAATTCAATACATGCCTTTTCTAGGTTCTTCTCCACACAGAGAAGAAATTCCAAACCTACTTGTAATCATAATGTAGAATGATATCATTGGAAGCCATGCCTGATAGAATTCTAGATCTTTTTAAATGTCTATATACCCCATCACTTGGGAGATTTGGGCAAGGAGTTTGCCAATTTGAGGGCAGCCTGGGCTACATGGCAAGACACTTGTCTCAATCAACACAAAATAAAACAAAAATACTTGTGTAAAATGCAGTTCCAGAATTCTCCGCTATCAGCTCATCAAAGGCAGGGGCAGAAGAGATGGGAGTTGATGGCTGAGATGAACAGCTCTGCACCCCAGCAGAGAGAGCAAAGGAACACTCCCCCCAAAGCCCAGCAGAGAATCTGTCACCCATTTGGGAGAGTCACTCGTTTGTGTTAATTTAGCTGGCCCACAATACCCACATGTTTGGTGAAACCCGTCTGTCTCTTAAAGACATTTTAACGAAGGATTGGTGCTTAAACCAACAGACTTGGAGGGATGCACACCACCCACCATAAGGTGAGCAAAGCCGCGTCTAATTAGTCAAAGGCCTGATAAAAAAGAGCGGGATCCCTCAAGGAAGAAGAGTACATTCAATCCCAAGCTGAAGAATCAACTCTGCTGAGCGTCCTCCCTGCAGATGATGAGGATGATAGATAGATAGATAGATAGATAGATAGATAGATAGATAGATAGATAGATAGATAGATGATAGACAGATAGATTATAGATAGATAGATAGATGATAGATAGATAGATAGATAGATAGATAGATAGATAGATAGATAGATAGATAGAGATATATGATAGACAGATAGATAGATTATAGATAGATGATAGATAGATAGATAGATAGATGATAGATACATACATACATACTTAGATAGATGATAGATAGATAGAGATAATTGATAGATAGATGATAGATAGATAGATTATAGATAGATAGATAGATAGATTGATAGATAGATAGATAGATAGAAAGATAGATGATAGATAGATACATAGATAGATGATAGATAGATAGATAGATACATACATACATACATAGATGATAGATAGATACATAGATAGATGATAGATAGATAGATACATACATACATACATACATAGATGATAGATAGATACATAGATAGATGATAGATAGATAGATACATACATACATACATACATAGATGATAGATAGATACATAGATAGATGATAGATAGATAGATAGATACATACATACATACATAGATGATAGATAGATACATAGATAGATGATAGATAGATAGATAGATACATACATACATACATAGATGATAGATAGATACATAGATAGATGATAGATAGATAGAAAGATAGATGATAGATACATACATACATACATACATAGATGATAGATAGATACATAGATACATAGATGATAGATAGATAGATAGATAGATAGATAGATAGATAGATAGATAGATAGATAGAGGCAGAGGAAAGAGAGCTCTTTTGGTCCATTTCCCTGGAGAGCACTGGCTTTACAGAATCCTTCCCTGTGGGAAAGTTCTACCCTTATCCCCTGTTCTCCGACTCAGGAGCACCTGCCCCCAGCCAGAGGGTCATCTTCCTCGAGCCAATGAAAGGGCTCTATAAACTGCAAGGTGCCTTGTGCAAGAATGCTAGCTGCTAACGTAATACCTCCTTAACATCATCATTGAGCAATCCCACTGGAAACACCAGGGAAGAGCCAGCTCGGTGTGCTCCGTGTTACGTAACGTGAAGGCAGACCACACAAGTCAGGGTGATGGTGTGTTCTGCTTCCACAACCCACAGCCCAGCCACACATGAGATTATTAAAACCACCCCTGGGAAAGAACACAAATCGTTGATTATGCATTCATCCCACATAGTTCCTGGCTCTAGCAAGCCTCTACACCTCCAGAGACCTCTCATCTTCCTCTTCATCTACATTATCCAGAAAAGAAATAAAGCCAGCTGTCAGAGGGAGTGAGCTTTTTAGCACTTTTCTAACCAAAACCAGCCTTTCCTGACTCCCTGACTTCCTAGAATAAACCCTGCCCAGCTCCCAAAACCCTAATGACTCTTCGGTGCGCTGGCTCCACCTAGTGGCTAATCGATAGAATGCACCCACACTTGGAATTTCAAAGCTTGCAGGAAGGATCACAGCTGAAAATCAGACAACATAGGTTTGAATTCCAGAGACTTCCAGGAAACGCTAGATGTTGCTTACTTTAAGACTTGCCATGGGCTGGAGAGATAGCTCAGCGGTTAAGGGACTTGCCTGAAAAGCCTATCGATCTGGGTTCGGTTCCCCAGTACCCATGTAAAGCCAGATACACAAGGTGGCACATGTGTCTGGAATTCATTTGTGGTGGCTACAAGCCCTGGTGTGCCTATTCTCTCTCTCTCTCTCTCTCTCTCTCTCTCTCTCTCTCTCTCTCTCTCTCTCTCTCTCTCTCTCCTCTCTCTCTCTCTCTCTCTCATACACACACACACACACACACACACACACACACACACACATTAGCTTATACTTAAGATACTTATTTGTAAAAATCTTGGTTAATTGTGAACACTTAGCATAATTTTCTAACAATTAATAGAAATAGAAAAAAATAAATGGTTGCTTAAACTCTAGTTAGCCCATACTAACCAGTAAGCCATTATTCTATTAACTACTTGGAGAACTTCTGTAGGATACCTATATCTCTAGGGATGATATTCCTTAGTCTACTGCCTAGTCCAAAAAGGAGAGGACAATTAATTTTTAAATGCTGGGCCTGACAGATGAAAATATTTCCCTCCAGGAAGTATACACGTGTTTCTATGCTACTGTACAGAATCATATTTCAATGGAACAAGAATGGCACCAAGACCAGGCATGGCTTTGCACACCTATAAAATCCCAGCACCAGGAGCCAGAGGCGGGAGGATCAATGCAAGTTCAAGGCCAGCTTGATCTCCATAGTGAATACCAGGCCACTCAGGGTTGTATAATGAGACTGTTTTCAACCATCTTCCTCTAAAGAGGTACTAAAATTTTTACTAAATGTGTGCTGCATGGACTCTTTTTTTTTTTTTTTTTTTTGGTATTTGAAGGAAGTCTCAAGTTCATTCTTTAGTCTGAAAACTTGAGAATATCGCCTTTTCTATGATTTCC
This sequence comes from Zapus hudsonius, assembly GCA_004024765.1. Classification (NCBI taxonomy): domain Eukaryota; kingdom Metazoa; phylum Chordata; class Mammalia; order Rodentia; family Dipodidae; genus Zapus; species Zapus hudsonius. Next base: position 8,830 of record PVHP010027590.1, on the reverse strand, counting down.
TGTATCCACCTTCAAAACACATCTTCAGCAACATATTTTGAATGAGAAAAAAACAAAGCACTTCTTGGTGAGTGAGTAGGATTTGTTCAATGTTGAGTGGCAATTGTTTGTATACTATGCCCTTATCCAACCTCCTAGACAATTCTTCCTCCCACAATGCCCTGGTCTGCTCTAAGGCTAATCCGTCTATGGATCCAGCCTTGCTCCTAGCCCTTCGCGGCCATTTATTTGGTTCTAAGAAGTGTGCATTTTACATCTGACGTGTATTTGTTGTCATCTCGATCTAAATGTCCCCACAGACTGGTGTTTTGAATGCTTTCTTCCCAGTGGGTGGAGCTATTTGGGGAAGTTAAAGAACCTTTAGGAGGTGGGTTCTGGTTGGCAGAAGGTCAGTGGGGGCTGGCTCTCTGCTTTATGGTCCACCATGATGTGAAGAGTTTCTGCCACACGCTCCCTCTGGCATGAACTCTGCTTCTCTCTCTCTGTGATGGGCTGAGACTCTGAAACCATGAGTCTCATAAGCCATTCTGTCAAGCATTTTGTCACAGCGATACAACAGTAACTAACCCACCATCTTTCTCTGTCTGGGACATGTTTTCTTTCATAGAAACTGCTAGATGGTATGGGGGAGGCGGATGGTACAGAGAGCCATGGGATCTACAAATTCATCTAAATCCAAGCGATTTAACTCACCAGACCATACAAATAAAATCATAGCCAAAGTCAAAATATTTTAATATTTTATTTATTTGCCACTCTATGCATCTGGCTTTACATGGGCACCGAGGAACTGAACCCAAGTTGTTAGGCTTTGCAGGCAAGCAACTTAACTGCTGAGCCATCTCTCCAGCCCCCAGAGTGGTCTTTCTAACACAATTGTTCACGCTATTCCCATGCTGGAAGTTCCAAGATGGGATCCATGCCTAAATTTTTTATGAGCATGTGTTAATTGTATATAATAATGGGTTTCATTGTGACATTCTCCTACATATAATGTATTTTGTATATACATGAAGGTGATGTGTCTTGATCCTATTCACCCTCCAGTGCCCTCTCCTGTCCCCCTCCCACTTCTGCTGACTTCCTTCCCCTTCCCAACTGGTTACCCCTCCTACTTTCATGTTTCAGGTCTTCTTTTTTTCTTTTCTTGTGACCCAATGAGTTTCATTAAGATTGTGTATAGCAGGGCTGGAGAGATGACTCAGTGGTTAAAGTTGCTTGCTTGCAAAGCCTGACTGCCCAGGTTCAATTTCCCCAGTACCCAAGTAAAGCCAGATGCACGAAGAGGTGTGTATCTGGAGTTTGTTTGCAGTGTCTGGAGGCCCTGGTGCACCCACCCTCAATAATTCTCTCATTCTCTCTCTCTCTCACACTCACTCTCGCTCTTGCTCTCCTTGTGTGTGTGCGCGCGTATGCACGCATGCACACACGTGTGCACATGTGTGCGTCTTAAATAAATAAATATTTTTAAGAGATTGCATACAGGATCCTTACCAGGGCTCTACCAATGAAGAAGTTCTCTCGCCCTCCCCCAGTGACCATTGACTGCCTAGGAGTGCTCAGGGAGGAGCCTTGTGAGACCAGGATCTGTCTATCAGACCTCAAGGAGGGGCCCTTACCCTCTCCCTCCCTCTCCTCCCCTTGACAAGGCCCCATCCTCTGCAGGTGAGCTCAAGGGCACAGCAGTGATGTCACACTTCAGTGACACCTGCCCATCTCGCTTCGCTCCTTCCTTTGGCCCTCACATCTTTCCGCCCCTTTTTCGGTGATGTTCCCTGAGCCTTGGAGGGGGGTGAGAGAGATGTCCCATTCAAGTCACTTTTTCTCAGCACTCTGACCAGTTAAGAGTCTCTGCAGTTATCACAGCCCATTATAAAAAGGAGCTGCTCTGTCCAAAGCTGATGGTCGCTTTGGGCATAAACATAATTATTTAGAAGGCAGTTGGAAGAGCACATTCTGTCCATGTAGCTTCCTCACTAGAGGCTGAGTCCTAACTTTTTACACTCACACCTGTCACCTTGTCTTAGATTGATCTCCGGCCAACCTCACTCCTCGACGTCCCCAATGAGGGCTATTTACTTCTGTCATTAGTGCCTGGGACACGTCCCCCACCCCCTGCCCGATGAGCTCTGGTTTACCTTTTAAACCCCAAGTCCGATGTCTCCCTTTATGAGAAACCTGCCTGCGTTTGCCTAGTCCTCACCCTCCCGTGTGCCAACGCCCTGCCTTACCCAAACTCCCGCTTCGGCATTTACCCTCTGCCTGCCTTCTTCCTGGTGCCACCATGAGCTCCCTGAGGGAGAGGTGCTACCTTTCCTGTTGTATCCCCAGAGCACAGGGCTTCAGTAAGTGTTTAATACTGAACTGGTTGGGATTCAGGGTGATAATTACCGGATCCCGTACTCTTGGGCTCCTGAGACAAGATGCACTATGGGAGCGAGTGACAGGGAGGCTACTAAAAATAGAATCTAGGTAATACAGAATTGTGTATATTTGTTAACCTACACTGATCACACTCTCCGAAGGAGATTGTGCTTGTATTTTTCAGGATGCAGCGAGAGAGCTGGGGCCCATCTAACCCTACCAACCGACCGTAGGCCAATACCTGAGATTCTGGCAAGAGAGGAGCCACCACAGTCATACCGTGGAGGATCCATATGGAACCCCGCAGAAAACGATGGGAGGAACAAGGGACCCACAGCCACAGACATTCAATCTACACAGGATAAGCCAGTGAGATAGAAACCAACGATCTTCGACACAAAGACCCCAAAACTCACAACCTTAAAGCAGCCTTAATACTCATCCACCACGACTCAGGGACCTATGCGGAAGAGGGGGCAGAAAGATTGTGAGAGCCGTGGTGGGGGAGACAATCCAGAGGCATGGCACCCCTCAGTAACAACACACTTGGGACAGGAGGACCAGGTTCAGTACTAGGCTATCCAGGGTCCCCTGCCACAAGGACTGATCCAGACAGCCCATGGAGGAGGATATCCAGCTGATTGGGGATGGGGAGGGGGGGCATTGGGGAATTGGGGATAACAACTCATTGTTTGCCCACTGAATAATGTAACTCATTATGGACAATAAATATATATTTAAGGAAAAAAATACTGAACTGGTAATGAATGGATCCGCGAATATTCATTCTTACAGATAGAAGGATGGCCCTAACCGGTGGTGGCAGAATGATGTCAAGTGTAAAGGTAACTAGACATTTGAAAAAGCCTGAAGTTAGGTCAGTTTCTGCATCCCACACCTAATATCTCCTTTATGAAGACTGTAGAGACTATATATATATATATATATATATATATTACATAGTCTTCATAAATGCACGGCTAGACACGTGATTGAAGCAACATTCTTTCTGACACTGAGAAACTCGCCTAGATATACAGACAACGCAGAACACCTTAGGTTCTGTTTGTGTAGAAATAATATTTTTATTTATTTGAGAGAGAGAATGGGTGCTCTTGCCACTGCAAAGGAACCCCAAAAGCATGTCACACTTTGTACATCTGCTTTACATGGGTGCTGAGGAAGTGAACCTCAGCTGACACGCCCTTCACTTCTTTTCCTACAAACCTGTCTGAATATTTTTACATCATTAAAGCTACCAAAACACGGGCAGGTGTGGTGGCTAATGCCTTTAATCCCAGCACTCGGGAAGATGAAGGAGGAGGATCACCATGAGTTTCAGGCCAACCTAGGCTACAGGATGAGTTCCAGGTCAGCCTGGGCTAGAGTGAGACCCTACCTCAAACGAACAAAAAAATACCTACTAAGCATACTTGTTACACAACCAAAAAGAGAGCTGATGAAATAGATCAGCAGTTAAAGGTACTTGCTTGCTTGCACAGCCTGACAGGCCAGGTTCAATTCCCCAGTAATTGCATAAAGCCAGATGCACAAAATAACACATGTGTCTGGAGTTCATCTGCAATGGGAAGAAGCCCTTGGGAGGCCTCTCTCTCTCTCTCTCCTCTCTCTCTCTCTCTCTCTCTCTCTCTCTCTCTCTCTCTCTCTCTCTCTCTCCCTCCCTCCCTCCCTCCCTCCCTCTCCTTGTAAATAAATAATAATTTTTTTAAATAACCCAACTGGGCATGGTGGCAACACCTTTAATCCCAGCACTCAGGAGGTAGAGGTAGGAGGATCACTGTGAGTTTGAGGCCTCCCTGAGACTGCATAGTGAATTCCAGTTCAGCCTAGGCTAGAGTGAGACCCTCTCTCAAAAAAAAGAGAGAGAGAGAGAGAACCCAAATATACAATTATAACCCTTAGTTTTTTTTTTTTTAAGTCAGTGTTCTCACTATGAAGTCCAGGCTGGCCTCGAATTTAAAGTCCTCCCGCCTCCAAAGTGCTGGAATTATGCTTCCCACTTTTATAAAACACATGTCTCAAAGGTTCTGCTTTAAACCAGGCGTGGTGGCGCACACCTTTAATCCCAGCACTCAGGAGGCAGAGGTAGGAGGATCGATGTGAGTTTGAGGCCACCCTGAGACTACACAGTGAATTCCAGGTCAGCCTGGACTAGAGCCAGACCCTACCTCCAAAAAAAAAAAAAAGGTTCTGCTTTTGCTAACGCACATCTAGGTGATATTATTAACACGTCTTCAGAAAAAGTCTCCATTACTGCAGGCTGAAATTGAAGCAGGTCCAAGCCTCCCCAAGGCGTCCTGTGACACGGTGATCACATTGGCACAGGTCATCCAGCAGTGCCTCCATGGTTACCAATATGGACCAATAACAGAGAACCCTCAGGCTTCTTGGACGTTTGATTTGCACACGCTCCTTTATCAGGACACCATACTGAGGCAAAGGCATGCTTAATAATGACAGAGTGGATTCTCATTATCTTTGTGGGATTCATTTAAAGCATATAAATATGAAAAAGGTAAAAACGAATTAAATGTCCATCAATAAACAGCTAACAAAATAAAACAGGAGTCATGGTAGACTCAATTACTGGTCCAAATTCTGTTACCTGTAGTAATGATATGTTTTGACAGCCTGTGGCTTCAGGATGGGTAAGATAAATGTCTTTTATTTCTTTCTCTTTTTAATAAATTATTTATTTGTAAGCAATAGAGAGGGAATGGACATGTGAGGGCCTCCAGCCACTGCAAACAAACTCTAAATGCATGTGCCACTTTGTGCATATGGCTTTCTGTGGGCACTGGGGAATAGTATCTGGGCTTTCAAGCTTTGCAAGTAAGCACCTTTAACCAATGAGCCATCTCTCCAGTTTATTTATTTGTTCATTTATTTATGAAGGAGCGACTGGGGCGTACCAGAGCCTCCCATGGGCCACTTTGTGTATCTGGGTTTATGTGGGTACTGGGGGATCCAACTGGGGCCATCAGGCTTTGCAAGCAAATGCCTTTAACCACCAAGCCACCTCTCCAGCCAAAATGTCCTTGTTTCTCAATTATGCCTTTGACCAGATAAACTGTCATATAGTGGGTGTGATAAGGGCAGAGACTTCAATTGAGTTGAAATGATTCTGTTTATTTACTTGTACATCTGATATTACCATGACAACCGCCCTGCCGCCCCTCCAGAAGGAGCAGTATTGTGTCAGCTGATCTGTACACCTGTGGTCTGAAGCAGACCACCTCAACTCACCTGTAGGTATAGAAGGGAGAAGTAAATGCTCATTTTGTAAATGCTATTTTGTGATTAGTATATAGTGGTCATCCCATGTGTACGTTCCTTAACTCATTGCTATTACCAAATACCTGAGGAAAAAACAGTCTAAGGAAGGAAGGGTTTGTTTCTGTTGACAGTCCCGGGACTACAATCCACCATGGCAGGAGGGCATGGTGGCAGGACAGGCAGGGGGTGGTCACATCCTCAGCCAAGAAGCAGACAGCAAACAGGAAGTGGGGACGGGCTATAAAATCTTAAGCTCTGCCTCCAGTGACTCAGTTACTTCAGCAACACTCCACCCCCTAAAGGTTTGACAACCTTCACAAACAGCACCACCAGCTGGGGTCAACATAAGCCTGTTGAGGACATTTTACATCCAAACCACAATGTATAATGGAGTATTTTCTGGCTATTAAATGAGGCAGATCTTGATGACATGAGATGAACCGATTTATAGGATACACTATTAAGTAAAAATAATAGCCGGGTGTGGTGGCTTATGCCTTTAATCCCAGCACTCAGGAGGCAGAGGTAGAAGGATCGCCATGCGTTCGAGACCACCCTGAGACTACATAGTGAATTCCAGGTCAGCCTAGACCCTACCTCGAAAAACCGAATAGTAATATTGTGCAAAGCGTTATGCTTTCACATGGGGGGGGGCAGAATATATGTCCATATGTTTGAATCATTCTAGACTGCCTCTAATAGGGTGAATACAAAGTGGTTCACTGAGATTATCACCATGGTAAACTGAAGGATGGGAGAATGGCAAACCACTAGTAAGTATTTCAGTACTTACAATCAGGACAGAGGCCCCGGCCCATCTGACGGAGCATCCATCCCGGATGGTCACCATCTATAAATAGTGTGCCTCCCCTCTCGTCATCCCCAGCGTTGTCTGGATAGATACGAAGCCATTGCTATGTCTTAAAAGAGTTGGAGTCAGTTGAGTTGATAAGATTCAAGTGGGAAGATGAAGGGGCAAAAAGAAAATGAGGCTGCCTTCCTTATATTTTTAACAAGCCACCTCCCTTCTTCTCTATTCTCCTCTCGCTCTTATAACATCCCTCAACCCCCAAGCCATCCCTAAACTTGACATTATTATAACCCACAATATGTAGAAAATGGATCCAATGACTTGAAAAACATGTTTAGGAAAAAAAAAAAGATTAGATGTATAGAAATTCCAAAATGCGAAAGGTTTTCTTGCAATGTGCGAAGACGTACATATTCCTTTCCAAATTTCCACATAGTCCAAGAAGCACTGTTAAGGATAAGTGCATGCTGCCATGGAAACCGGATGTCATCATTAGCATTGTCAACAGTTACTAAACGCCTGTTAGTGCTGTTCTGAGTTACTTCCTGCTTGGACTAGAAAAGAAAGAGATGATGTTTGCTGTGAAGGAATTTATAATTTTAAGGACTTCTAGAATAGAACCTGTTTGGTAAGAAAAGTCATCACTGTGAGGAGCCAGGGATGCAGAGATTAATAAGAGCTCCTAGCCACAAAATTCAGTCTGGTGTGAAGGTCAGGGTCACCAGTGGGGGGCAGGACAACATGGAAGACAGTAGCAGTGGTGTACCCAGAGAACTGTGCATGACCCCCCAAAGCAATCAATGCTAACACTAGAAGTATGTGCTTAGTCGGAGAAAAAGAACCATCTGTTTACATCTCCATTTCTTACGTGATTATTTATCCCTGGAGATTTACAGTGCATAGAGGGGACTGTCTACATCCTCTCTCTCTAAATCCCCCTGACTCTTCCAAGCTTTTAACTTAATCACTGAAATTTCCCTGTCAAGTGCAATCAGTTATTCCTATAAAAAGTGTAAAGGATTGGAGTGGGGCTTCTGCAAGCTGTTAAGTCAAAGAATGCATGAATAATTTAGGTTCCCACAACTGCCAATAAGCTTCTGTTCCAAACCTTTGGGTACAAAGAGCCCAATGATAAGCAGGACACCTGGGAGAGAGAATGTGGAGCCCAGGGGAGCCATCAATCTTGCTTTCTTCTGTGTTGTCAGCAAGCTGTGCAGACTGCGGGCTGTTGCCTGTCTGGCTGGCTCTGCAGTCGCCTTGATGGGCCCTTGTTACCTCTTGTTGGACCTCCATGGCACAGCCAATTGCCTCGCTTCCCACATCCCATCTGTGCCATCCACCAAAAGCAGTGTTTTACCTCTCCCACAACAAAATCCCCTCGGGGTTCCGTTCTGCCAGGAGAAAGTCAGGGTGCCAGTATTCTAGTACTAAGAGTGGGGTTCTCTAGCAAAGTAAAAGCCACAGGAAGTCAGACTAGTGACATACAGAAGCCAAGGATGTGGGATATAGCATCCTGATCCATTCCAGAGGGTCTGAGAATTCTTATTTTTGTCACTTTTTCACTATATAACACAATCATAATCTCTTCTACGACTCTCCCTTCCCCCTCCTCCCAAATCCCCCTCCACTGAATCCCTTCTTCTTTCCAACTAGTCTCTCTTCTAGTATGAGCTCATCATTTGTCATTCTATGATTCAGGTCTTGTGTAGATAGCATCAGCCATTGGGAGGTATGAACACTGTGGCTCACTCCTCCCCTTCCGTTGGCTCTTACATTCTTTCTGCCACATCTTCTGCAACGGTCCTTGAGTCTTGGAGGGTGTGTTAGAGATAACTCAGTACTGAACACTCCACTGTGATCCTGGAGTTCTTTTTTTTATTTTTATTTTATTTTTATTTATTTTTTTTTTTGGTAGGGTCTCGCTTTAGTACAGGTTGACCTGGAATTCACTATGTAGTCTCAGGGTGGCCTTGAACTCATGGTGATCCTCCTACCTCTGCCTCCCAAGTGCTGGGATTAAAGGTGTGTGCCACCACACCCAGCTTTGTCCTGGAGTTCTTAAAGAAGCTTAAATCCTCTCTAGAGTATGACTTAGTAGGTCTCTTTTTTTTTTTTATTGTCCATAATGAGTTACATTATTTAGTGGGCAAACAATGAGTTGTTATCCCCAATTCCCCAATGCCCCCCCTCCCCATCCCCAATCAGCTGGATATCCTCCTCCGTGGGCCTTCTGGATCAGTCCTTGTGGCAGGGGACCCTGGATAGCCTAGTACTCAGCTCCGTCCTCCTGGCCCAAGTGTGTTGTTACTGAGGGGTGCCATGCCTCTGGATAGTCTCCCCCACCACGGCTCTCACAAT